>JAQGAV010000244.1:0-39402 GCA_034691345.1 Phasmarhabditis papillosa
CGCAAAAAGACGCCATGATATTTTTCTAGTAACAAGCAATAAATTGCGCTTCTAATCATACCAAGAACATCTACTTTTGATAAAAATTGAGCAATTTCTGAAAGCCTTTATAACACCGCACCTTGCAGCCTTTTTCTTGTTACATTCTATAACTATAATGCGTTGCAACAGCTCTGGTTCTAGTACGTTATCAGCAGTGGTTTTTTTTTTGGATAGGAGTTTTATCTACACAATAAATATTTTAGCCACATGATACTGTTATGGAATTCAACATACTATATGTCATGTATAGCGTCTACTGTTATATGAAAAAATGAACCGAAAATTTATAAATCATATATTTTAGTAAACCAATAAAACTTACATCTATACTGGCAACACTACCGGCGGGTCCAGTGCAAGTAACAGTTACGGTATTGCCATTTTGCCTGAAAAACATCTTTGATTTTGAAAATTTAAGTAGAAGCGGCTTATACTGGTTGAGGTTAAATGATTTTACGATTAAATATATTGCTTGATACATTTTCATTCTATCCGCTTACGTAACGACAGGTACTTTTCCTATGGGTTCGCCGCCAGTCGGTTTAGGGTCGTCTGGCTTTGCTATCGCAGGGGGAATGGCACCACAAGCACCTACTGGCACCTGAAGAAGAAACATTACTACTTGTTTAAGTTTATTTCGACTCATTAGTTGTTTCCACTTGACGTTTAAGATCTAAGATCTAAAATATAGGTCAAAACGAAGTAGTAATTTTATTTTTGTGGACTGGATCAAACAGTTCACAATCACATATGGCAAGTTCATGAGATAATTTTTAGCAGAATCATTTTTTGACCAATTTTCACAAAATGACTAATGTAAGAAGGCTCTCACCTTAGTGGTTGTTGTCATCGTGCTGGTGGTTGAAGAAACTGTACTTGTAGAAGTAGCTGTTGAACTTGACTAAATGTAAAGTTGTATATACATAATTTTTATTAGGAGCTAGGTTTCTAGCAAAGTGTTCTGGAAAGCAGCAGTGTAGCCTATTGAATATATTTCTGAAAAAAAGGCTTACACCACGAATACGGCGCTGTGAATCTAGGTCTTGATATTGACATGGCAAAGATAAAACTATAGGAATTCACTTCAGTAATGCTTATCTTTGTTTACCGCGGATAGAACACATGGCTGAATTTCACTTATTGTGTGAAAGCGCAACATTGAATTTTTGTTGGAATCGTGCTGAAAGCTTACGGTGGTGGCTACTGTACTCGTTAACGTGCTCGAACTAGAACTGGTACTAACAGAAGTTGAAGATGTTCCCATCACTGTACTAGTTGAAACAGGAATTGTTGAAGTGGTTGGTGGCGCTATTGTCGCTGAAGGTTATATAATTATACACATAGATGAGCTTCTTGATAAAGTTTCTTTACTAATTGATTGATCCCACCGCTACTGAACACAAAAATGGCCGGGAAACACAGTAACCACCTAAGGAAGACGTTGATTGGCCGGGCGCCAAACATCAATAGATGATTAATATCCTATTTCACCAAATCGTCACTTAATGTCGTATTCCACTAGTATTGAGCAAATTAACAAAAAAGTTTGAAAATATAATAACAAAACCAATACGAAACTAATTGAATAACAAAAAAACGTGAAACACTTACTTCCTGGTTCCGCAGTCTGCATACACGAGTTGGTTAAAATAGGTAGTATTAATAATACAACTAGCATATTGAGTAAAGTATAGAAAATATTTCAACAAAATGTTCACTGGTTGTTTGATTCCAGCTAACGTATTTCAGAATAATGCTAATGGATTTTATCTCTTTTTCGTCTAATAGAAAGTGCAGATCACAAATGATCTCCGAGGGTAAGACACCAGCCTGATTGCGGTATTTGGTCACCACTTTTTAACGATGGACACTTTGGGCTTCTTTTGTTTGATCCAACCCGATATCAATTTAGCGGCTTTCATAAATGGAACCTGGTCTGCACTTGATGATAATAAACGATATTGGGACATTATTTTATTATGTAGGGGGGGGGGACTAAATAAGTTGTTCAGGTAGTAGATAATAAAACATAGTTAATTTTTTTGAAAGAGCTGCATGCACTATAATACAGATATCAAGAAAATACGGCGAGAAAATGAATTGTTGCCCGAAGATGTGAAAACAAATTTGCAATCGGCCAGTTTCTGGCGCGCAAAATGCCAAATGGTGCGGTGTTTAAACAAGGAACTTCCCTCTGTATACTACCCTCGGATCTTACTGTACCAATGAAGAATATATATATATTGCATCTTTGTTTATCGCAAATATGTATATTTTATAATTATATTCAGTGGACTAATGGCTTGCAAGAGGTTACGGTACGAAATGCAGTTTTTTTAGTGCCTATTACAGTGATTAGAGCAGATTTACAGCAAAGATATGTTCCATCTTTAACTGCAAGCGATGAGTCCGCCGACTACAACAATACATATTTATAAGTTCAGACATGGATATTTTGGTTTATTGGTCTAGATCATAAACATGCTATTATATATATCCGTTATCCAGCGTTTCAGATATTTCAAACTCGCAGATAGTGATAAGCACAATTGGATTTGTGATCCGCGGCATACTCGTCATCTGTTCAATCAGGTTTAGAACGTCGACGACGCAAAAATACTTTTATTATTAGATATAACAATATGTAAAACCATAAAACATCAATTAGAGAAGAAAACAATAGGTTGATGATGATAATTTCAATAATAATACCAATTATTAGAAACACCTTCAAACAAAATCAATCTTTTATTCTGTATTCTGTTTTCAAACCTACGGTCCGCGCGTCGTTGCAAAGATGGGCCGCTGGCGTGAAATTAAATCAATTGATCGCTGAGGGCTGACCAGGCAATAAAGAACATTTTGACTAATTTACATGTTGTATTTGCTTGTTTTATATAATTTCATAGTCACAACCCTCGATTATATCATACATTCAAATGTAAACGACTGTTAGGCTTAAAAGGGCATTTCAGTCCTCAGCGATCAATTAAATAATTTATGCGCCCATTTTTGCAACGGCGCACGGACAGTAGGTTTGAAGACAGACCATACAAAAGAATGACACGTCAATTCCCGTATAACTATTTGGCGGCTATTTCAGTGGCTCCTTCGGTGCTAATAGCACCCTTTTTGCTACCGTCGTGCGTATATTACCGCCACTTCGCCCTTTTAGTCGCGGCCAACTGACACTATTTGAATGTCTGAGTGGACAGTAATATCTTTAGACATTCATTCCTTTTTGTAAAAAAAGACTGACTTAAGTTAATATAAATAAGAGATACATTCAAACCAACTCATTTGAATTACGGGGAAGAGAGAAATAGCTTCTCAACCAACATTTATATGTCTCAAGGTTTTGCTAAGGACTATTGTATGCATTACTGAACATGCAAGGGGGAATTACAAAAATTGTATCTTTGTTGAATAAAATAAATAGATGTGACAAAATAGACGTTCTTGTTTAAATGAAAAATTAGCGTAGCATCAGTTTAAAAGCTCGCAGGTGCTCGCAATCGAAAATCCGGGGAAAACCATGCGTTAGGCATGCAGTCACCAGGATCATTTGTTTTAGATTACTTTTTATAATAAACCTTTTTGCCGTTTAACTTTGTTATTTTATTGTTTCTTCTTCTTAGACTCCCTCCTTGTTATTCTTAGTAGGTCGTCTAAGCCTATAACTAAACTTTGGGTGTGGGAAGTTAAGGGGGACATTTTAAGGATTCAAAGTCATAGGTAAGTGTAGGTCTAATCCAGACTCCAGGGTTAAACCGAACAGTTGTTAAGTGGCAGCGAAAATGACTATTTGGCCACTACACAACGGCTACTGCGCAGACCACCCGTGTAATAACAAGATTCGAACTCACGCCATGTACATACTCCTAAGCTCCATCTGCGTTGCAGGTGAAGTTTACAGATATCACAGCTACGTTCTTCACAGGTGCTCCAATGCCTTCGGGATTGAACTAAATGCATTATTGTTTCAAGATGATTGAAACTTAACATATTTAATCGATGCACTGCTTTCTGCAACATTAACAGAAGATCGTTTCGTTATTCAAGATAGAAAACAAGTGTAGTTTATCTCAAGACCTAAGTGTTCAGCGCGGTATCACGAGCGGGGAGCAATGTTATAAAAAATAAATGCAAAATCGGTCGATGTGATGCGTTTTCTCCAAAAGTACATTCATTTTTTATAACACTCCGCCCCGCTCGTGATACGCGCTGGAAACCTACGTCTTGAGATGGACTAGATATTTACTGCGCCAAACTAAACGCTACTGAACTTATGTACCTCCATGAATACTAATCTATTTGACACGGCAGTACAGGTAACTGTGAGAAAGCTACAATTCAGCCTGTAACGTTCAAATTACAAATTGATTAAACTTAAAATAAATAATAATACTCCTGTAGAACTATACAACCGTTGCCTACAACTATTTTTTGTAACCCACGTGAAACTGCATAGGTGGTTCAGTGAGGTGATGGAAGTTGGACATACGAGAAGACACCCCGAAACATATAGACAAGTAGAGATACAATTCATATGCAAGAACATATATAAAATTACAATGCAAGTAAGCACTAAAGGTTAAAAAAGTCATTTATTTCCCGTAATTGCAAATATCAAACAATAGTAGTAGATTTCTTCGGCGCAGGGTTTCGGCCATTCATTCCGGAATCTTCTGAACAGAGACAATTGCTAAGTAACATTCAATTTCGGGTGGACGACACATGGGATAAATAAGCTGCTTGTTTACCAAGCCTTCTGCAGCTACGGGGATTTGAACCCACAGCCTCAAATCCTCGCGGATTCAGAGACCGCTGATCTAACCACTAGACTAAAGCACTTTAAAAGGCACACAAAAGGTAAGTAGAGCACAAAAGGCAAGAACTGAAGATAAAATGAAGATGTGGAGTGGACGAATATGATATTGCGTGTTTGTGCAGCTGGCATAACATGTTAGACGGGAACTTTTTGTGGGCTCATTGGAATAACGGCGGGCTTGTCCTTGGTATGGGTTTCACAGTAAAACGGGAAACCATAGATCAGCGTGGAGCAGGGCAAAACAACGGAAGAAGTGTATAATTACTCTTTTTTACCCTATGGGAATTGTGATAACTTATTGCACGGAGCGTATAAGGTGGTTAATAAGCCTGAAGGGCGAAAACCCCTAGAATACCAGCGTTCGCTGCCACACCAGGTTTCGTGTGTTTTTGTAAACTGTTTTTGTTGGAAAATCTAATTAAAAACGTTGAACTAGCACTGGAATAGGCTGGTGTGAAATCGTCTGCGCCCCCTGGAATTAAACCTTCAACAGTTAGAGAAGCCACGAGGAACAATTCTACAATTCAAAACTATATTTAGGATTCAGTTATGGTATTTTCACTAATCACTGTCTCTGAAGTAGTAGGAGTGGGCGATTGTTGCTAAAACCGGTGTATTCACAGAGCCACTTAACATTTTGCACTGCTGTAGAGGATTGGATTATAACAATCGCTAATAATAGTTGTTGTCCAATACTATTAATTATCATGTTCCATGAGAGATTTTCCGGTTGTTGACAAACTCTCCACGAAGCAAATACAATGCAAACATATAATATACAAATAAAATTCCAAATTGCCAACTTGCCGATTCAGCAATTTCCATACATGAGTAACTGATAGAGGCAATGTCTATAATAGTAACAATTTTACAGGCAACATTACTAATAAGGAATCAAAATTCGTAGAGATGAATCTATGCCGATTTAGGACACTGATCTTCCAAACACATGGTAAGCATTGCCCTTCCACATTTCCAATTAGTTAGTTTTTTCATCCAAAACTGTTATGATATATCCAGTTTGTGTGGTGGTCGCTTGGGCTAAGCGTCTAAAAGTAAGTGTTTAATAAGATTGAACTTGAAAATTATTGTCGCCGATCTGAAATCCACTATTAACTAAATCTACAGATTCCACTGTTTTATCAACGGATCATTTTTCTAATCTTTGTTATTAACAAAAAAGAAGGGGCAAATTGAACCTTAACTCATTTAGCAAGGCCAACATGCTCGTTGCTATATTTAGCGGTGGTCGAAAGCAGAAAAGAATTTACAGATGTCAAAAAATTAAACGAATAACAACTTCTAGACAAAGTTATTATAATCAAATTAATCGAGGGGCTAGGTGTCCCTTTCACATTTTCTTTTCCTTTCAATATAATTTTGAGGATTTATATTTGTAGTTCATTGTCATCAGGCTATAAAAGATTGACAACCTAAAAACAAAACTTGAAATCTGACGTCTAGTGTATTTGCGCACTTCTTCTACTAAATCTTAATTTCCAATTAGAAAATGATATATGGTGCATTGGTCTTTCAAATTTGAAAATGATTTATGGTGCGTTGGTCTTTATGCAGAAAGAGATTAGATAATCTCTGCTTGTATTATCGTAAATACGTTGCTGCAAACCCCTGTTTTTATATTATTAATCAATCAAGCGTTGACTTTCCTTTTATCAATTTCCAGTTAAAACCATTAAGTTCCCACGTTGACTCAGAAAACCACTAATGGGAAACCGTCGATACTCTCCGGTTTCCTAATACTATCTATCTTATATTGTTGCTTACAGGAGCCACCAGCCTCGCATATAAGCCTGCCGCCAGAGGCAACCAGGAGAGCCTTCGACCCAAGGACCTAGTATCTATTCTTTTATTTTCCTATAGTGTTGTGAATATGTTCTTCTATTAAATCCTGTTTAACCCTTTTAGCCTGTTCTGTTAGAGTGTCCGTCTCCCTTTTGTAAGGGTCAAGAGTTACATATAATAAGTGCTATAGGCACATACCATTTCTTTATACATAACTCGCAACAGCGAGTTATTCTGCAGTCATATTATAATTTGAACGTTTCATAGCTGGGTTCACCTATTAAACTAGACCAGCCGATATTTAAGCGATTACAACGAATTAAAACAACATACCCATGTAAGCATTTTTCAAGAACTAGCATATATAAACAAAATATTTTACAGGGTGCCTCTTACTGAAAGTGATATTGAATTCAGCTGAACATATTTTACTCAAATAAAATATGTTCTAGGCTGTATTATTGAATTCCCTTGTCAATAGGATTATACATAACTAATTTCAGAATCGTCTAATACAAGTTATTCCCCAAGACTAGAAGATTTGTCAACGCAAACTTGCGAATTTTGTATGAAGTAGGTTTTTAAAAGAAATTCACTAACTTCACCTTTTTTTTCTATGTGTTCCAAATGTATACAAATTTACATGTTAAAGTTACAAGTCATTTGAAATTACGCGCCCTAGTGCGAAGCGCCGCTCGCGTGTTCGAATGCGTGCGTGTGTTTCGAAATGATGACAAATGGTGATTTTTCATGATAACTGCGAATGTAATGACTGTAAGGTGGTGATCTTATCTGTTACAGTTAAGATCGGGATATTTGAAAGGAAAATATGAATTATTGGACAATAGGGCCTTTATTCATTTGGAGCTGAGAGGTAAAGCAGCTAAACTGAGCTAATTTACATTAAAAGCAATAACACATTATGGGTTAAAGCATGTTCATAATAAGGGGATTAGAATTTATCTTGCCATAGTGGCTTACGGATAGCTCCGACATCAACTGCTGGAGAAGAACCACGCGGAAGACGCACAAGGATTCCCATCGCCACTTCATGAAGGATCGTGAGCGTTTTTAATAAATACTGTTATTTCATCTCTTATATTATTTGCTTTAGCTCGTAGAGAAATATGGGGATCGGTTGGAATAAGTGGTATATAGAAGATTCATGTTAGGAATTGCTAGTCTTTTGTATTGTTGACATGTTCAGCTCGTGCATCTTAGTGGTTTTCCTCTTTGGATTATGGTTGGTTCCTCTTTTTATGCAACTCGTTTGCTTCGTTGCTCTACTACTGTTTGTCTCTTCGTCGTTGGTTGCTGCTTTCTGCTAGATGTGAAAATCACAGCCACTGAACCACCACATCTCGTCAATTTCACCACGGAATGATAAGTGCTCCTGTTTATTTAAGGGGCACTTTACGATTCTGAACACTATGTTATTGTTTCTAACTATACTTTTTTCTAGTTATTATTTTTATATGAGTAGAGGTAATCTAAACTCAGAAAGCAAATAATGTTAGTTTAACTTATTTCTATGTTTTCCAATTTCAAACAACATACAGGTTTTCATTTTTCTCATCCTAGAATTGTTTCATCGAAACTGGTGATATTAGATAATCTTCTATATCCCAAAGGTATCTACTATGGATGTGCTACAAGCGGTTTTAGTTCCGAAAAGCGTTTAGTGAGTTTTGCAACACCATGAATACAGATAGTGATTGCAAAGGCCTCTACAGTGGGTCGAGCCGGAAACCGACAGTTCAATAATAGTCTAACACCCTTTAATGAATATTTTCGAAATATTTTATTTGAATTATGTTTTTCTAAACTATTAACCTTTTGTACTTAAAACAATGTTCAATATAACGCTGAACGAGCTGTTCATGGGAAGAAAAGCTTCTGCTAACTGTATAGTGAATTATGAAGATCCAGTTATAATCAATAAGTTCTTCTTTATGAACCTGTTATTTTTAGAAAGAACTCGACTGTGTCAACATTAAAGGAGATCACACGTTTTCAAAATGCTGCTGTCCCGGCGCTTTGTGCGCAACGCTTGATACCAACAGATCAACAAGTTTCAACTTGTTTTTGTCTTTATTGCTATTGTTTTTCTCAGAAGTTTCTAGAGTGTTTATGTAGTTAGTTTAATGATAATGAAAGGAACATAATATATCTTTCTTTTGATGCTGTTGTGAAACTAACCGGATGATTCATGTGTTATGATGCATTTGCAGTTGAAATTAAAATATATTTTTACTTCAGGAGTATAAGTAACCCGAATTTAACGTGACACCAAAAATTAAACAAGCAATGGCTTCGCGGCTACATAGAGATCTAACAATGACGATTTTTGCAGTTACGTGGAGGCGAAAACCTCATTAGCTCTGTCTTCGTGCCATTGGGATTTTCCCCCTTCTCTGGCCTTCACAGGAAAAGCTAGGGCTTCCGAATTGAATGGGCGGAGAACAGTTTATCCTTACTGGAAATGGGTAGTGAGCTCCAAGAACGTCCTAAAACAAGGTAAATGATCTTTGCAGATTGAAACCCGGCTGCTCCAACAAATAAGCACACAAACAGTTAGAATAAAAGAGTGTGACTGTATCTTTCAAATGGTTGTCTTATCATGAACAATTATATTTCTCAATGCACAAGACCATTGTTGACACGACAGGCCTATCCAATTTTTGGCGACAGTACGCATTGGTGCCGGTGCCGGTCCGCGCCCATCGGTACCCACAAGTCTCATCAATTTTTTAAACTACGCTAAAATAACTAAATTGATTTTACCGCTTAATTAAGTGAACAGTACTACTGCATCAGTATGTTTGCCCTGGTTTTTTCATATTTTTTGAAAAAAGTACCAATTTTCAAGGACAAGTTCGATAGGCGTCGTGCCCAATCGGCGCCGGGATTAGGCGAACGTTGCGCACCGGTCCCGACCGAGCGTTGACTAAGCAGTGCGCAACGTTTGAGGAAGCGGAACAATTCTAGAGGATATGATTGATTCATCAATTTTCTTATATTGTCTATACTGTCTCTAATGAATCTGTTGAAAATGCTAATTTATTTGTTGAAAAGCGGTTCTGATCTTATTTATATAAGTTATTTTGCATAACATATTTTCTCGAAATAATGAGGACCTCGTGTTTGGTAAAGTGAATAAAAAAGTTTATAGATCCGACACTGCAATAAAGTAAATTAACTAACTACCCATAGGATTACCATTTGGGCACTTGTCCAAACTATATGTAGTATAGATCATCCAACGCTAAACAGAGCGAATTGTATCTATGATATTGCCATCTTAGCCAATAGGTAAACTTTCTCACATAAAAACATTTGCTGCAAAAATTGAAATATGGCTTGTGCCTGTTTTATATTGAGTGACTGTACATCAGCATACTTCCACAAGTTGATACATTGGTCTACAATGTTTGCAAATTCATAAAAAACGATTGTTAACATCTATGATATTGCAAGTTAAGGTCGTAAATAACTGAGACTGAATAGAATGAAATATGTTTGCTTAACGTGTATAAACATATATAAAGCAAGATTTGCATTTCTTATTTCTAATATAACCGAAGTTACGTTTTGGACGACCCTGAAATGTGCTCTGGTATTATGAATCCTGTAACTGCAGTTGTACTTTTGGGGATGCTTGGCAGCACTTCAGCCCTTCAATGTTACCGATACAGTAGGTTTTTAAACTTTCATTCTTTAGAAATTACGTTCAGTTTAAAAATTGAACGAACATGTCAAGTTGTGTAATTCCTATCAAAGTTTATGTTGTAAGCGAAATACAGAGATAATACACAAGATATGTTTAGGTTCAACAAATGCTACTTATGTACCAAACATTTCTCAGATGGAAGTTGTAACCTGTTCTGGAAACGTACCCTGCATGAAGTAGGTTTTTGATAATAAGGCATTTGATAAATAATAGTGGCTTAATTTCAGAATCGGTAAAAGTAAATTATACAACAATTCGAAACCAAGTTTGAGAGTAAACTGATTTCACGAACAGACATATACTATTGGTTTAAGAGTTATAACAACACATGATCGGACATTGGAAGGAAGAACATATCGAAAGGGAACCTATTTTGACTGTGGGAACACTTTTGGCCAATCGACCTGTCGGGTGAGTAAAACAATATGCCGGCATGATCGGCACACAAATTAACTAAAGTATTATAAAAAAGAGGCCTATCAATTGTTGGTTATTCAGCACATAACAAACAATATTGTTGGGTTATTAATGTTCACTTTCATTTGTATTGGAAGGAAGAAGCATCGCAAACAAGATATAATAAATTTAGGTTAACTTCGATCATAACGTCGATATGTATAATTACCAGTATATAACCAGAGACTGTTGCACTTTTAATAAATGTGTAACCCCGACTGGATTTGAGAGTGCACCAGCTAAGGAAGATGGAATGTACATTGACAATGAGATAAAAGTGAGTCAGGGAAACTCATCAAATAAATACATATGTATGAGCATTACCATTTGGATTGTTGCCTTTGTTACTTTTATTAAGTGAACTATTGGTTTTCAACTTTAGTAGGAATGGTTTCGTCTATGACTTGTAGCGAAACTAAATAGTTCTTAATTCATTAAGTTACATAGTAGAACATTTCAAATTATACAGTATTATACTACTTCATTCTAACTTTTTTAAAGCAAGTAATAACTTATAATTATCTCCTTAATTATGCCTATTAGTATAGAGTTGTATCTGTTTCAAACGTTGTTAATGTAAATGTTACGTTGTATGAGCGTTCCTATCATTTATTTTCACGTCAGTATTTTCGTAAGATCTTGCGATCTTTACGTTCACTAATATCAATATTTATTTGTAAACTTTGTAAAATAGAATAATATTTATTAAATAATATTAAATGCAATTAGTTAAGAGTGGGATCATACTTGAATTCTCCCTTCATCACCCAATCTTCAATTATTTTGAAGTCAACTTTGATTCGCTCGTTGCAGATAGTTAGGTCGTCGTTATTGGAATACATACCTGAAAATATCCACTAAAATTTTTACACACTTTTGAAAGGTATTAGTTTCCATAAATATATCAAATTGAACTGAACAAGATGAAATTAAACTCAATTTACTGAGAAAAATGTTCTAGTTGAGAAACGTTTCAACAGGTTAGCTTTTAGGACGTTTAGCCAGCGCTAGTTTGCTCTTTGAATTGCAGAATCTACATATATTAGGTATTTAACTCACAAAAACTCCAGGTAGTCTTAATTCCTTGATTGGCGTAGTTTATACATTCCTCTTTCCGCGATTTGCATTTCTCATTCTTGCGACCTTCGCTACACTTTTTGTAGAAATTACCACACAGTTCTTGCTAAATGTTACATTTACTATCCAAAGACTGCAAGGTACTTATTTTGTTTTTAGTACTCTTATCATAAGAGTCTTATGGTTTGTAGAAACTTTCAGAATCTATAAAATGTTCCGTTGAAAAACGCTGTTTTACTAAAAAATTTTCACAAGTATTTATGAATCTTGATAACATTCCTATTTGACTAATCATTTTGTCTAACACATAATTTAGTCAACTTACTATAGGTAGTTCCGGTGGTTGAGGAAGTGACCGTACCACTGCAACTGACAACAAGACAAAAATTGCACAAATACAGTGTGAATTCATCTGAAATAAGCTAAGCTGTACTTAAAAATGAATCAAACCACAAGAATTAAACAAAATTATATCTGACAAAATATTGATATCGAATTGTTACTCTATTTTCCGAACAAACCAGCATGTTTTACCGAGCTTTAAATAGTGTTTAAATATAGCATAAGAACATCTTTCTAAATACCAAAGCTACACAGCTTGCTGAAATATTTGATTGGTTGGTTTATCTTTATTCAGTAAACGGCCATATCCTATCGGTTAGTTTATTTTTAGGAAAGATATTCACCACGGAAAAATGTAATAATCGCATTTTTAAAACTGTTCCAATAACTTTTAAAACAAACAATTCTACTTAACAAAGTGTTATTGTTACAAGAGAATCTATTAAAGAGGTGTATCACACGAGCCTGCCGTTTTTGTGCTATTATATTTCTTACAAAACACTAGTATAGTGCATGTAACTTCAAAGTTAGGATACTAATTATTCTAATAAGTAACTATCTATTAAAAGTTACATAATGTAAGCTGTTATGGTGATTATCTTGTTTTCTATGGGTGCTAATATAGCAGTGGCGCCAGCTGGATTCGAGAACGAGATTTCTCAGGCCAGTGTCACTTTGTAACATGAGAAGACAACCGATCAACAAATATTGGAAAACAAGTCCAGAAGGGGGAAATTGTAAAAATACACATTACTAGATTTCAAATTAATTTTCCGATCATTCGTGGTTGGATCTATAAGGTTGATTGACATGTAGGTATTTAAGTGAGATTGAATCTTACAGAATTGAAATGTTGCTTTGAGGAATATATTCTTGAATGGTTAAAATATTTGATTATGTATTCATTTTCGGCATAAAAATATTGATTAACCTAAGTATACTTTAAGTTCGTAATGTTCTTGAATATTTCTGATAAACTGAAAACAGTGTTATAACATAAATTTATATTTTATGCGGCGGCAACACAGAATACAAATGAGCTGCAGAACTTTTTGCTATGGTATGCCAGTATCTTATAAAGTTATGTATCCACGACTGTATTGCACAAATCACGGGCCGGGACGGGGCTTTCGGCCCCCACAAGGGCAATTTTTATGAAAAAATTCGTCTGATTTAGGTGAATATTCTGACAAAGAGTATCCAAAAACATCAATAGGTAAAGATTATTGCACTCTTTATAGTTAATGCCGAAAAACAGCGCTGAAAAGTAACTTTTTTGAAAATATCCGCTAAAAAGTGTGAAAAGACTAGGGCGGGGGCCGAAAATTTGGGAAACGGGCTGGTCCCGCCGTCCTTTTCTCAGCCCTGATAAAAGTATGATGTGTTACGAGGTTGAGTTGTTGCTTATAAAAAGCGTCTAGAATTTAATATAAACAAATTATCTCTGAAACAAGTGAAACTAGAAAGTTATAGAATGAAATGGAAGATTTGTAGCAAGCCTAAAAACCTTTGAATCCAACTTTCCCAAGCTAATCGCTCTGATGAAACTGGAAAATCGAACTTAAAAGCCGTTAGCAGCTGACCTATTGAACCGGTGCTGAAAACAGGATCTGAGAATCCAAGGTGCTTTTAAACGCTCAAAGACAATTATTAAATAAGGGGAAACATACTTTTTGAAATTTGATTTGCAGTATAGGCTATACTGTAGATTAATATTCGATACTGTATAGCCAAACTCTTAAGAACTCTACCAGTTACATTGAATTATGCCTTACTTTCTTAGCGCTTGGGGCTAAGGGCCTTATTCTGGATTATGATGTGTATAAATCTTTTGTGCTTGGAATATAAGAAAATTTCCTACACAAACACAATACGAATCTTTAAAAAAATTCAATTGTAACGAAAAGTTGCCAAAGTAAGTAAACATTTGCATCGTTGAATGAAATGAGGAGTTTTTGTACGACCTAGATTTCAAGAAATACCAGTTCTATGAAATCATACAAATCATATGATACCTCGGAGGTGAACGAGGTCGTTGAGTAATGTTTATATGTTCATAAAGATGAGAAAAAATATAGAAAACCGTAAAATATACCGTAAAATATATAAACAAAGCCGTAGAATAGATTAGAATATTTCTTTATTGATGGGAGGTACCTTTTTATTTAAATGAAAACTTGAGAAACATTTCTAGTCCATTAAATTCGTTGGAACAATTCAGTTTCAGATGGAACAAAATGCATACCAGTTGAAGTGGCGGACTACAAATATGGCAAAACACTGATTTATATCTCTTTGCGGAATAGCAAGCATACCTGGAGCGGATACCAATCAATTGAGAAGCCAATACCAGCCATGCCTGGTACCGAGTTAGCAGATTAACCCGACGGTTAATTTTGTTAACGTCAACCAAATAAGTAAAAAATCTATTTTGAGAGTTGGTGCATTTGCTAGTTAGTGCGGTATTACTGATTTGCATGTAACCTGACTTACGTGAAATGGAGTGGTTCGATATGACATTGATGGCCTGTTTGAATAGTTAGCTTACTGAAGCACAGCTCAGACCCCAAAGAGACTAATAACAACAAACATATGTAAAAGAAATCACAACATGTTACCATACTTTTCCGTCAACCCTCACTTTTTCTAGTTTAACGCTCACTCCAGGCAGCTGTCATCTGTTATTATTGAGTGATATTGTCAACTCGGCAAATGACACTAAATTCATAACGAAAATGATATACGAGCAGAGAAAACAACCACCACCACCGTTATATATATCTTCCGACCACATCTTTTTTGATTAGTTTTTGATTAATTGGTTCAGTTGAAAAGCCTGGAATAGAGCAATGTTCATATTATAGGCTATACAACAACGATTTTCAAAAATAAAATGTTTCTTAATTTCTGAAAACCTAAATCACTTTTCCGCATCAATAAATAGTTGGAACTCAAATCAGCTTGTTCAAAGAAATATACTTAGAAATATACGATTCCATGCATGTTTCAAATGCTGAAGAGTGCAACATGATGTAGTCTATAACAAACAAAAGTCCTCCGAGCGCGGTGGTGTACATAGGCGTATTTGTCGTTTTTGAACTTGATAAAAAAAATTGTACAATAATATTTTTTCGAGAACAAACAAAAAATTGCGCATCGAACCATATGATGAAAGTTTAATTTTGGCACATAAAGAACGATTTTTGAAAACTTAAACAAAACCTTTCACTGCAGTCTTTTTGTTGTGGACTATAACTCAACACAATATTTTGTATATGCGATATTGCCTATCATTTTTCCAGCATGCAAAACTAAACTCTATTATGTTATAAGTCTCTAACTTGTTTTGACTAAGTCTCTGTGCAAATTTGTTTCAATTATTAGTCTGCCACTAATGACTTGATTGAATTCTAACAAATGAGAATAAGCTAGGACTATTAACTAGAGAGTATGCGGACAAGCGATAAATAGGTTAAAGATGATTATAAAATGAATTTATTCTACAATCAAGCGAAGTGTTCTAGAATGATTCATAAAAACTTTTAAAGCTCTTTATCCCTCCAGGTCACAATCCTTCCTCCCGATCCATTTATCCATTTAACTTGTATTTTCTTTTTCTGTGTTTTAACAGTCTCGGTGACCAATAAATTATTCTTTTGTTTTCTATTCCATCCGACCCATATTAAAATATTCTGGGTGTTTTCCGCAGTATACTTTTAACGTCAGTCAGCTATCTCGTTTAATACTATCCAAATTTGATAACCGAAAAGGTCCCTACTGGTTAATCAAAAAAAGCATAATTTTGGTTGTGCAAGCCAACTTCTGCTATATACTCTATATCTGGTTCTAAAAATATGATTTCAAATGTCGGCGCTTGCGAGTGAATCTCGTTAGTTATGCATAAGCGTCCAGTAAAAGTCAAATTTCGTAGTTTTGTCCGAATCTCGGCCCTTTAGTAGACTTATGAGCCAAATTGTGCTCTTTACTTTTTTAAATTAAATTTCAAGATATTGCGAAAGATTAGCGCCATCGTTTCAAAATGTTAGTCACATCGTTTATCTGTTTTTATAATCTCAAGCAATTTGCAGCAAAATATTATAGAATGGAAATGTTGCTACTTTTTATAAACTACTCCTGTTATTAGTTTTCGCAGTGCGTATTTCAGATAATAAATCTTAAAACATGTTATAATACCTCCTCATACTTTCGCTCTTCATATGTTATTTCAATTTACTCAATCCTTATATGTTTGGAAAGTCTTTGTATTGGCTATGAAGGAGTTATCACTTTGTAGTCATCAGTCTAGGTTTCAAAACAAAATGTTGTACTATAATATACTTTCAAATTACTGTACCTATACTATTATACTTTATTATTTTATCTTACTTAGTATAAGCTAAATTTTTTCCTGTGTCTGCACTATTTGGTGCTTTCTTAGCATTCAATTTGAGTTACTCGATCCCACAGTTGGGGAAGTTTGTCAAATTTTGCAAATTCGTCATTGGCCCAGCGAGCGATTAATATTGTCACCTCTTTTTTATGAACATGGATTTCGAAAACAAAACTAGAATAGAACTAAATAAATAAAAATTTTATTTCCTGTATCACTCGTATCGCCATTCATTCCGGAATCTTCTGAGTAGAGACGGCTCCTTTCTAACATTTAGTGTTCGGGTGCACGAAACATTGTATAAATAAGCTGCTGGTTTCTCAAGCCGTCTGCAGCTACGGGGACAGGATCCCACATCCTCAGAACCTCACGGATTCAAAGAGCGCTGCACTAACCACTAGACTAAAGCAACCGCAAAACTAAAAGTATATTTTAAACATTGATTTCTTGTTTTTAAGAAGAATAAAAAGTAATAATATTCCAGTCTTGTTCGGAATTTACTATAATTTGTAGAATAGTCAAAAATCAAAAGTGGAGACGGTGTTAAATAATATAAAGGTCTATCTTGCAATAGTTTTCTTTTTAAATTTTACAAGGTACGCAACTTTCTCATGAAAATATTCAGAACATCAGTGGTTGGAAGCTTCGCCTCATAAGCTTGATGCCGATGGTTCGAATCCCAAATATCTGTGACTTCTTTTTCCTAAAACGAACAAATAAACGTTTTAAGACTTGGTTTCTTTACTTTTGGAAAAGACTATGTACTTCTATATTTTCTTGCCCTCTTAGTACTTGTGCTCTCTATGCGTTCATTATGCGCATTATTAGACTGACTGCCTTTAGCCTTCTTGCTCCTAATTCCTAATTGTATAATACAATCCACTGCACATGTCACTTAGAATATGAAACATTCACCAAGCCTTACTAGGTTTACAAATATCGATTAGCAAATTCACTAATAAAAGTTATATTCGAAACCTATCTGAAAAACAGACTACGAAGTAGATTGCCTGCGGACTGGACTGGGGTCTAAAATTTCCCCTACGGTCTGACCCATTGCCAACTTTTCTAAATCATAGTATTATTGAAAGAATAATATCTGAACAATTCTCGTCCTGCATTTTATTACCTAAGTTTATAAACTAAGAGAGATTCGTTTCTAAATACGTTATTTTATATCCTGGGTGTTCCTGACAAAAAGCTTGCAATATGAGCCCAAAGCGTTCTCAAGCTGAAACATTTCACAGTTAATATTTTGCAAAGCCTTCACTTAGTTCATATAAGCTTCTGGGTATCAGTTGCAACTGGATTAGGCATATATGACCATGAATATAAAAAAGGAAACAAAATGGTATTTTCACTCATTTTCCTACATAGCTCATCCAACTAGGATGAATCATCAATGAAAAATCAATCAAGACAGCAAGAAAATGAAGAACGGTGGCGAAAATTAGACAGTACTTTCTAATATTTAGTTGTATAGATAGATTCAAAAGTAATACCTCCGGCATATTTCGTCATTTTAACACTGCGCCTGCATGAATTCTACGCGCGCGGTATCAGCAGATTGCAAACTTCCTTTTGCCCTGCCTTACTCAGGCAAAATAATGCAACAATCCTGCATAGTAACACGGCCGTATTACTTATAAATCGGACTATATGTAGTCATTTTCATTTAAATATCTAACTTTATAATTTTACTCGAAAAGTATTTTTCCCTTTAATTTCACGAGGGATTTCATCTGTCAAAATGTCATCATTGTTCCTTATGGAGTCTTCATCCTGACTAAATCCACTGCTGCATCCCTTTGGACCACCGCGCTTGAAATGTTCAAATTATCAGATTGAGAGCATCTGGAACTGACGGCAATAACCTCATATTATTCGTCGTGGGACCTTCTATATTAAAGTTTGTTTTTTTGCATCTGGGCATGTTTTCATCAATTTTTTAGTATTTGTAGGGGCAAGTTTATTAAGACTAATATTAGATTCAGTTGCTAGTAAATTGGAATTAAGTATTCCCATTTAATTATAATGTTTCTAATATGAAAAGTGATATTGATTCTAATACCTTTGTTATTCAGTTACCGAGCCTTGTGCAAACACAAACTTTAAGCCACGATTTACATTCAACTTCGAGATTTATACTACTCTTTGTGAAGTCAGTGCTGACACTATATAATATTATATAATAATAATTAATATCAATAGTTATAAGATGTTCTTTCCTTTATTGAGTCGGCTATCTATTTAAAGAACTTTACACAATGTTGGAGGTATTGTTCTTATCTGTATAGTTTTGTTCCTTGTTCACACTTCATCGGTTTCTTTGATGATATTTCTAACAATAGACACCTCAGGAAGTGGTTGCACACTTGTTATGACCTCTGTTTTTTATGTCGGTTCTGTTTGTACTAAGTTTTCCAAGATTTTAAATAATTATAACTTGCCATTTATTTTAGATTTATTTATGTTCGAAACATTTCAAATTGAATTCGAAAAGTCGTAAAAACTCTACTTGGGAAACATTTGTAGAAAGGAATCAAACTATAGTAATTATAATAATGTCGGTAACAGGGATTACAAAAAAATACATTCAATGATTTTATACATACTAGCTTCTTGTTCACAAACATTTAAAATGTATAAAAACTAATACCCAGTAAATTAGATGTAGCAGTCGACTACGCTCTTCGAAGTTTTCAAAATCCATTAACATTCAGAGTTATCCAAAAACCATTTGTACCCTCTTTTGTACATACTCACCTCGTTCATTTTTAATAGAGGTCTGGTGACCAAACTAAAAGAAACTGCCGACAAGGTGCGAAGACAATGCGGCATTCATTAGTGTTAATTAAAGGACACCGGTAAAGAGCTAAGGTACTGCTGCCATTGGGATACCGCGCAGAAATGCAGCCACATGGCTCAACTAATTAATAATTTGTTGTATTTCTCTTATATTATTCATTGATTTAAATATAATTTACTACCGTTTTGCAAAACTACATAAATAAACAGGTGCAACGATCGGATTCTGCAAAAGTAAACTGCTGTCCTTTGCCCCCTCGTACAGTTTTGGTACTCAACATCTTAATTCTTCGTATAGCAATGTAGTACGCATATTGCCTTCGACTAACAACTAACGTATAAAACGTTCGTTTAGTCAAATAGAGTAAAGAAACAGTGCATTTATTCATTAAAAATACCATCATGAACGATAGAATACTCACTAAGTAAAGCAAATGTTAAGAATGTCGTTACCATACTGTATGTTCTTTCTATAAAAGGTTCTTTCTCATGTCATCAAATCCAAATGTCAATGTATATACTGTAGACTGTCACTCAATTAGCGAACCTAGCACCCACCAACCGGCTGCCTGCAAAGATTTTCAAACTTTTTGAAAATCTTATTCTTCAAACCAAGAAATTTTTGTTCATGCCAGAAATGCTAGATTATTTTACATATTACTTTGTTGAAATTTTTGATTTTTAAATATTCTATTCTTGGTGTATTAAAGATTTCGAAGATAACTAGGCAGATTTTCGAAAGAGAAATGTTTCTGATTTGGAGGTTTAGCAACTTGTTCTCGCACGGTAATAATGATGACGTTTATATTTTTGTATTATTATTAAAGTATATTGTTTTGTGTATTTTCTTGGATATATCTTATTCGTAGTACGTTTCTTTAGGCCAAGTGTTGTGCATAATTCTCACATTAGGTATGCCTGACTTCACTTAATATAGGGGGAGAAATAGATATAATCTCGCTACTTTAGTTAGTACAATTGCTGCCAGATACATGGCTCTTATATATTTTTATTAAGAATAACTGTTTTTTTGACGATGCACCAAAATGTATAAAACAAAACCGAAATTGTTGCGACAAAAGAACGTTTCACTTAAACCACTTTTTAAATGAATCACTTTACAAGACAATAATACCTCATGTAAAATTCCTCTATACTTGTTATAGAGTATATTTTATCGTAATTCCTTTTGAATATAATCGTTTCCGGATTTCGCACCAATTGAATTTCCCGGTAATAGAAAAGCTAGCATACATCCTTGGATGGGAAAACCTTTCCAAAAGTTTCATAGTTTTTAAAATGTCTGGCCCTTTACCGACCCTCGAATTTTCCACTCCTTGCGAATGCGCCATTTTGGTCAGTTGGCTCTAATTGACAGTCATTTGTTAATACTTAACCGAGCATTCTGTAAACACTTCTATCTGTGTGAATACACTCATTATAATTATTACCATATGTTCGGTCTTCTAGCCTATTTTAAGAATAAGAAAGCTGCGTAAATTAGCTAATGAACTAAAATAGAAATGCATTAGGAACTATTGTTAGAGATTGTAATATATACATTCAGACTTAAGAGGAGCTTGATACTAATTTTTTTAAACATTGAAACATTTGAAATACTTTAATTTGTTCACCTCTCCCTATATGTATTAAGATCAACTTTACGTCTCGGAGTGAATAAAGATGCTTAGCCAGTTGTGGGTTTCGGAAAACTATACGAGCCATATAACATATGGCTGGTGGCTCAGATTCTAAACGAGAAAGATTTCTTCAAATACGGAAATATAAATGTATCTTATTGTTTTCTTCTGTGTATTTTTTATTGCCTCTTCGCCAGTGGTGAAAAAAGAAGCTGCTTCGACCAGTGAAATTCCATTTCTGCCTCGTGCTACCTGGTCCTCAATGTGCTGTTAGTCGGTGCTTTGTAAGAAACCCGATATGCGTAACAGTGGTGTCCTTCTAGTTCTAAGAGAAACCCCCTTGCCGCAAACCGACAACAATCAATACATATCAGTTTCATGTGTAAGGAAGTGGATATTTGTATCGTTTAGTGAATTAACCTACAAATTATTCAGTTTATGACTGATTCTGCACAACTATAGTCTACATCAAGCGCTAGATTTGAGGCGCATTATCACGGAGAGCAGTGGTCTTGTACAAAATATACGCAATGTTATAAAAATCTCTCTATCCATTGGCTTTCTGATCACTAATATATATATAGCAGCCCTTTTCCAGGTTACTGCGCTGAAAACCCAACTCTTGCTGCCATATGAAATTTTGTTTTTCGTTTCTACAATTTGGTCTCAATCCGAAGTGTTATCGGAATATACAAATTAATAGAACACTCCGAAAAGTTTATTCTAGAATATCGTTTTGTTTTGCGTTTATATTTTACAAGATGCAGGGAAGATAGAACTAAATTTTCATATATGCTCGTTTACTATCATCGCTTGAAGATTTTCAATTCCGTAAAAAGCTGCAGGCATGAACTAATATCCAATAGCTCTTCTTTCCGCGTCCGCGTGATCAAACTAGCACTCTTTCACACTATATTTTACAGTTCCAACGACCAATGCATTCTAATACTATCATAAATTATACATGTTTTTTAAATATTTTCAATAATAAATTGACATTCTTTCCAGAAACTTTGTTATTATGTTTTCCTAACTCTGGTGTAACTAATTTTGTTTTGTATTAGTTCATCCAACAACCAGTGTGCCATTTTCACGTTGACCCGCACCCAATCTGGGAACCACTTGAACGTGGTTCTATTCGGGCTCATCTGGTTAGATTACAAATGAAAATAGAACCACTTCACCCGCACTTAATCAATAATTTCAATCAATATCCATAGAACATGCGTGCTAACACCCGAGTTCAAGTACCAGAAATCTGTGAGCAGCCAGTACATACATGCAATTTATCCGTCTTTTGCGATAAGCAATTCATATACATGGCACAATTTATGATTAGCCTATTTTTGTGGTCTAATTAGATTTCGGAAACCTGAAGTAAACTTATCTTATATAAATATTCTAGTTTTATCGTTTAGACTATTCATATGAAATTCAATTTTTATAAACGAGTCGCAATTCCCAACTAATAATGTTCATGTAAAAGATGAAAACTGTTGTTGATGGTTCTACCAATTTGAAATTCAAGAAGTTTGGGGTTTTCAGTAGGTGGCATTTCAAGCCTTCATGTTTTCCAGTCAAATTTAGGTTTTTCCCTCTTCTGAAATTCGTTTTCATTAGTTTTTAGTGGCATTCTATGCGTACTATGGACATCTTTTCATTTTCGCCCATGCATGGCAAATTGCGTGTCAAACTTTACTCAGCTAGATAGAATTCATTTTCGGGACTTACAAGTTTTTGGTTGTTATTATTAATGTTACTGGACATATCGTCCAATCCAAGAATGATTGTTCATTAAAAACCGTTCATCTTTTCAGCAACCTTGAAACATTTCATATTTGGAATATCTTCTTATATCGTGAAACTGCGCCGAACTGGCATAATGAATATGAGCGTACATAGTCAGAAGTTTGCAAACTTCTGTGGGAATGTGTTTTTCGTTTTTGGTCTGACATAATATCTATAGAATCGTTTGCAAATTTCTAACCCGCCTGTCACAACGAATTGGCGCTCGCCTTAGACTGAAAACGACTATATTGTCATTTTGCATTGCGTATCAACTTAATACGTACACATATTCAGTTTAAAAGTTTTGAATCATTTAAAAGGTTCGCACCGTGCTCAACTGCAGTACCAAAATGCTGGTTTTGATGAACCTATTCAAAAGATTTCAAATTTATAACTTAGAACATTTAACAAGTCATAAAGTAAGGCATGTACTCTTCTCACAGTAATCTTTTCAAATCTAGCAATGATAAAAAAATATTTTTTTTCCTATATCAGTCGTATCACCGCAATAGTAAATTTCTTCGAGACAGCGCTTGGCCATTCATTCCGGAATCTTCAGAGCAAAGATGGCTCCTTTTTAACATTCAATCTTTGGGGGCCCGAAACAATAACAAACTATTCAAGTGAAATTGATAACTCATTGGCACAATTAATACAAATAATGTTTTCATACGTTTTAGTCCTCATTTTTGCATTTCGGTATTAGTTGACTAACACTACTCAAAAGAATAACTCTTCAAACATGAGATCTTGAATTTGTCAGCATCCAATTCGTACATTTTGCTCATATTCCACTCTTAATATAGCAGCTTCCGTTGTGGGCATCTTATATTTGCACAACTAATAATCTCAGCTAAGACAATGCTATACATGCAGATTACACACTAAACGGTTCACTCATTAACATGCAATTTGCTTTCTTATTGTAAATGTTCTTACTACAAATGCACCAATTAGTATTATTTTGTCTTTTTAAAAAGTTATATTGAAATAGCTAAGTTTACATTTAAAATATAATTGTTAATACGTATATTATTATCGTCTATACTTATTATTCTATAACCAAATCGTCCTTCTATCTAACATACGGTTATTTTAAACTAAAGGCTGTTTTTGCTACAGTTCTTAAATGTTTCAAGCCTAAATATTTATTTAAAGATGTTTACTACAATAGTTGCAGAACCATCTACTGGAATAGAAACAAGAAAGATGTTAACATTTTGAAACCTTATTATTTATTACCAATCCCGTTCACTATTCAAACTGCATTCTGATCCACTTAACGGGTCAAATTTGCCGATTCAACGCTACGGGCCAGCCGGCTTTGGATTATGTCCGATATGGCTAAGTCAGGGTCAGCCACAAATATAAACTATGATGCAAAGTGACACTCGAAAGCAACAATAGTTTGACGTAAACAAATTATATTTATAAGTAAATACTACTTTCAAAACTGCTAATCTATTTGTAAGCTTTCTTTCTATTAATCTATTTTCGATTTGACTTTCAATAGGTAATTGAAAGTAACGATACAAATTACCATGATTCAAAAATTTAATGACTAAACAAAGAAGATAAGTTCAACCAATATCGAAGTCTAAAACATTTCGGAATCGAAATACAACTTTTCCGTTTTGAAAGAACTCCTTACTTCTTAGTCGTATACAATATATTTGGATAATATTTAAACATAACCCTATAGCCCTCTAAGTTCAAAAGTATTTGGCGATCTCGATTTTCGAGGTTCAAATTCAGAATTACTTCTCTGTCGAGAGTTGATATCCATTCTTCGTTCCAGTACTTCATTTCGTATTCGTGCTCTTGGTCTCTCATGCCGAGTCCTAATTGCCTATGGCAGCATACATTAGAATACTTGAATTTCAACCAACGACGTTCCAAACAACGGAATTTAAGAAGCCGTGAACAAATTGCACTGAACGAAATTCAAGTACCTTTGACTAATTTGCATCTTCATATTAGTAGTATTAGTAGCATTCGAGATTTCGTGACAAATTGCTACTTTAGGAAAATTTTCTGAAGTAACACTGGAGTATGCTATCTAGTTGAAGAGTAGTAGAACAATATTAATTTGTATTGTGCTAATGAACAAATTAAACCGATTGTTTCTGAAGAAAGTTGTATCAAAGCTAAGTGAAAAAAATGTTTCATAAGTTTTATTTCATTAATTTCATCTGATTCAGAATCCAGAGTACATATTCTATAAAAAACATTTTTATCCAGAGAAGACCCAGAATCAGTTATGTGAATTTCCACGGCCGGCCCGAGGTTGGACAGTTCGGCTCGTGCATGCCCTCTCTCAAACCTGCCCATAATTACCCAGAGATGATTCTCTTAGAGACTCAGAGCATGTTTTGGCATTTAGAGCACCTGTCATTACAGAACAATTATCTCTCTAATCTTTTTGTTCGAATCAACTGAGAAACCAGGAAATTAACTACTATCTGACCCTTATTAGCTGGATTAGCAGTGATGCAACAAATCACTACTTACAACACATGGATAATAAAATAAATTGACAATAGCAACAGTATCTCGAGCAGATATTAATTGTGATAATCATTCGTCTGTTTCTATATCTTTACTTTAAAGTTTCTCATAAGATCTGCTAGTATTACGTTAATTCATTCTGAATATACTCGTAATAACATATCCTAGAACCATATTAAAACAAATAATAGCCACTACTTTACATGACTAGCTTATAGTTTTTGCAAAGTATCAATAGCTGTGTTTCAGATAATTGCAGTTTTTCTTCAGGATAAGCCGCGCGAACACAAATTGTTTGTTTAATTCCCATAGAATAAATGAAACATTGTGTAGGATTGTTCTCAAGAAAAACGAACAATTTTGCTTCTTACTGTTTAATTACAGTTACCATCAGCATTACTATATTACAAACGATTATTATCCTTTAACTGATGTTGCAACTTTTCACCTATGAATACAGAAACCTGGTTATTACTTATAATCTAAATACAAGTATGCACAATTATATCTAACTCATCCCGCTGTGAGCAACTATAGTCTGTCCATGACCTCTTAAAGTAGTGTTATTTGTGTGCAAATAAGTATAAAGTAGTCACTACACACCTATTTAATAATCTACTTGTATTAAACAGAAGTATAGGATAACACAAACAATACTGTTTTACTGGAGATCAACGTTATTGGTATAATATACAATAGCTAAGGATATTTTTTCAATGTTATGAAAATTCTAATAAAGTAGCCACTGGTATAGTCGGCGGCCAAGGTTTATTGAAGTGTATACCGTAAAAACTGCAAATTTTATTGGAACGCGGCCGAGCCAACAAGCGCGAAAACGCGGACTAGTCAATGATTCAATGTAAAACACCAAATCTAACTTATTTTTCTTAAACAATCAGTGACTATAGATATATTACGCGTTGTTAATTGAGCACTTAGACCTTTAGCTTGCATATCATTTGTCCCTCGAATATATAATGGGTTGATATCTTAGTGATTATGAAGTTTGCACCAAGAGGATTTCATAAACATATTTATTTCAAAAGTTTATAAGAGGACTACTTGATTATTTGAACTCATTTCTCATAAGAGAAGTATATTTTGGGAAGGAGTTCCGCAAAACAATATTGACTTATCATTTGTGGCGCAGCAAATACTTGTGCATGGTATTTTTAGTTCTTCTATTTATTGATATGTTTTTAGAAAACTAACAGTATTTTAGTAAAGCTTCAATTTTAAATGGAAAATACAGATTTGCTATTTATTCATTTACAATCATTTTTATTGGATTCGAAAAGTTTCTTGTACTAGTAAAATTGATACTCAATGAAAAAAACAATGAATTTAGTAACTAGGTTGAATTTTGCGAAAGAATTCTTCACTTATCGCTCCATATCTCTACCTATAGTCTTATAGTACATCACATTAGTTATAGTTATCGACACCTAGAACCTCAGGCTATGACACTTTTCACATTTATTGTTAGGTGTTATTATTTGTGGATGTTCTAACACCATAGAATCACTGACGAGAACACCCCTTCCAGGCTAATTGACGTCTTGACCACGCCCTCATTTCTATGCATCTACTGCTAATGACCCATAGGCGAGATAACCTTAATTTATATTTACATGGCAGAGTCAGTCAGCTACATAAACCACATCACAGATATATTGAAATGAATGATGGTAACATTTGAATGGGCTGGTCAACTGTTTTTCTGATCAAACATACTTCTCGGCTTGAATTGTATCAGCATCACAAAAGAATGATACTACGTTAAGCCAAGAGTTGAAGAATAATTTATTTCCAACTTCTTGACTGTATAAACAGTTATTATTTATTTGGTCTTCTCTAATGTGAACGGCAACCTAACGTTTTCGCAGCAGAATTTTTTTTGTTAAATTTAAAAAATGTATCTTTGACTGAAACATTTGATTTCCTTAATGGCGTAGTGTGTTGGAACTTTTTTGTAAAGATTCAACTTGCTTCTGTTACGTCATATTTTATTTAAAGTTACTTACATACTTTCTCGTTTTCCATTTTGAGTTTAGTTTATGAATCCCGTTACTCGCATCTGTTTTGTACTGCTCTTGCCCTGTTGGGGGTCTAATAATTACGGGACCACCAACTGAGCTAAGCGCAACACTTTTTGCCAAGGCCTCCTTTTATATATAAAAAAGACAAAGTTTCAAATTACTGGGTCAGATACACAATTTTGCCATATTGTTGTGCAGTCCCTTTGTCTAGTTTAGATTTCTTGCCTACATTATACTCATTTTCTTATTGGTCCTTTAAAGTGAAACATCCATATTCTCAAACATAAAAAGGTTAGGCAGTTCAATAACAACTTTTCCTGATTAAATTATATTGAAAAAACGTATTTCTATTGAGGAAACGGTAACACACAACTATTCCCTAATAATCAATTTATTATATATTCAAGCTATTAGTCAAACTAAGATTATTTCCCGGTGCACAACTTTTTTCTTCAATTTAATTAAAAGTTAGTATTTCACCTGCCAAAGCGGCTATACGAATGTGCTAAATTCAGCGCCTCTTTTGAATAATATATGAGACTGGGTCCTCCATTTGTACGTACTCTAGCGGCTAACGAAGAATTGCTATGGAAACCACAATGTCATCCTGCAGATTGGTTTATTATGCAACAAATTCTCGCGATCAACTAATTAACACCACTTCTTGGGGTACTTTAGCTATGCTTTGAAACTTTTCATTTCCAAATGTTTTGTTCAAACTGTTTTTGAAAGACGAACTTTATTTTCTAGTGGTTTCAACTAAGGTTAAGTGGCTTTTATCCAGTATCTAAACAAAAACTTTTCATAAACAAAACTTATTTTCTCCGTTGCCGCCTGGGGCAACACATTTCGCATGCATTAGGGCTTACCGAGCACTAAATTGAGGCTTCATTGCCTCGTTTTATGGCGTTTCGTCCATTTTTCAATTAAGTCTTCTTGCTTTTCCTTTTTTGTTGGCTAGGATAAGTATATATTTTTATGGATCACTTTGGATAAATTCTTTCATGATGGCGCAATCTAAAAACTTTTTGCTTTCAAAACAGTTACTTCAAACACTATGAAGGATTACAGACTATAATTCGAACAATTTAAAATATATTTTATATTTTAATTATATTTGCATATTTGAAAGCCAATGTGAAATCATAATTTTAGTTGTTCACAAGACAAATATGTGTATGGAAGTGAAGTACAGAGATAATAGGTTTCCCAAATGTTGCAAACAAGAATGTATGGAAAATTCAACGTAGTTTTCAGTAGAGACGGACTTTTCAGAGAATCCCTGTAAGACGACTATTATCTGTATTTTTTACTAGCTAAAAATTGGCAGGTATCGAAATCTATACCTATGGTTCAGGATACCTGCTAGATTTCGAACAAATGTACATTGAATTCTGGACAAGGATCCCCCAAAGACTTATAATATTCGTGTTCTTTGTTATTAACGTTCACCTTTGTCATTTGGCAGACATTAGATCCCTTGCGTTTCCTTAGATAAACAATCGAACAATCTACTCGTCTTGTAGAGGCCTTATTGCCTTGTTTGCTCTGTCTTGTACCTGGGTCATTAGAGCCACCGAATATTACCAAAGAGTTTATTTGGTACCAACATCCTCTTATTTACCTGCAATTGCCTTAAAATTTCGTATTTTTGATTTATTGTACGTTCCTTCGATTGGGTCTACTTTTAGTAGCACTGTAGTTTTGAAATAAATCTTTGGAATCATCAGTTATTTAGATGGAATTTGGAATCTATACTAAATTATATATTCTTTTCACCATTTAATGTTTTATGAAACATTGTGAATATTTAAAACCGAAATTTGGGATATTTTGCTGTTTTAGTAAACATTCGCTCCTAAAATTACTATCCGTTAAGTGTGTGAAGTGTTTGACTATCTTCACTTTTCAACAACTTTATGTTAGTAGAAAAAACTCTGGGAAAAAAACTCTTCGGGAGCTAGTTGAATTGATTTGCTCGGTTGTCCACGTATTTCTTATATTTTTGACCTATTTAATTTAATAGGCAAATTTGGTCTCACTTTGTACACAGAAAAATCACACGACTTTCCTTCCGTTGCGTGGGTGGCTCAGTGATTTCGTTTGTACAGTATTGAATTTCTTAACAAATTGCCCCGCGCAAAACAGATTTAAAGCCTGTAATGGAACGATTTATCCAAATGTACAGCAAATGTTCATCTAATAACTTTATAATCTCTTGGTAAAGCATCGTCTCTTTTTGTCCAAGCCTAATCATTAAGAATATCCTTAAGAATAGCCTTTACGATTACATGCGCTATTTTGCCATGGTCTACCCGGAATTCCGGTTCAGTGTTTTGAGGGCTCTTCCTGTCAATCGATAAATAGATAATAGCTATCAGGCATAGCGCGCGCGGCTCCCCCCAACTGGAAAACTGATCCTCTTGAGACCGGACAAATCTCCAGGTGTACTGCGGCAACCGAATTTTTGATCTTACAAATTACATTGATATAAATTGCGCCCAACTAATCGAGATGGAGTTAAATATATGTACATAATAGGTAGTTCCATGTACAAAGAGAGTTTGCGACTTGAACAGATGCAACTTTTCAAATCTTTAAACTCAACCAGACCTCGATGTTTTAAGTATTATATTGCAACTCAATTTTGACAGTTGTAAAAGTTTGACTTCACGCTCGAATTTTTATTTGTTGGCACACTTACCCAGTGAATGTTGACTATTTATTAGGTCACATTTGGTTATTTTACTTTGCAACGCCCCTCACACTTATAGCTATACCGCCCCTATTTCAATTCTTAAGCAAATTAGGATCCCAAACATTTCATTTTACACCATGTTTCTTTCATTGTCATCAAGCTTTGAGAACTATAGGCAACCGAAAGGTGTAAACTTTCATTTTCTAACTCTCACTCGTTCGTTATTGCACATTGTGATTCTACTTGTATCTTAAAATCTTCCTTTTTTAATATTTTCCAATCATTTACATTTGTTATTTCTAGATATGGGCGGCTTACACCGGTTACTACTATTATTTTCGCTCGTATCGCTCGCAACCGCAAAAGGTTGTGAACCTATAACCATCCAACTATGTAAGGATATCGGCTACAATCAAACTTCTTACCCAAATATCTACGGACACGAAAAACAAGAAGAAGCTGGTTTAGAAGTTCATCAGTTTTATCCACTGGTTGAGGTGAATATACTATTCTTAGAATAAAAGTATGTCGATTCAATTGGTTACATTGAAATTCGTTCGTTTCATGAAATGTTGCAACAATTTAAATACTTAAAGATTTTTTGCAAACGGATTAGTTAATACTATATTACAGTCAGATAATTTTTAGGTCGGATGCTACCAACACTTAAAGTTCTTCCTTTGCACGCTGTATACACCAATTTGCCAAGATAATTACGACAAACCAATATTGCCTTGCCAGGAACTCTGCTTAGAGGCTAAAAAGAAATGTAGCCCAATTATGGCCAGGTATCTAGACATATATTTTTAATAAAAACACATCGTTAATCATCATCAAAGAGACCATAGTTGTTTTGATCGAAGACTTATTATTTCGCTTTTCAGATATAGTTTCCGTTGGCCCGATGCACTCGCTTGTGAAACTCTTCCCAAAATGCAAGATCAAATGTTATCTGGAAACATCTGTGCAGCTCCACCAGATACCCCAAAACATGCTAAGAAGCCAAATTCAGTTATAAGTAAGTTTATTTATCTAAAATATTATATTCATCAGTATAAGTAGTTCTGCTTATTAGAAGAGAAGTTCAAGTTCAAATACATTAGTATTTGAAATTCATATTTCATTCTATATCTTAATAAAATGAAAAGAATATTAGACTATAAAGTAATGAAAAGTTCCAGGTTCCTCAAAAATCAACGATTTCAACCCTGTCGTCGATATCGGGCTCGCAACAACAGAGTTTGACAATGAACAATGCAACTGTGAATGCAATGCACCATTCCAAAAAGTCAGCAACAAGAATATGATGGTTAGTTTTTATTATTTATATTTGGTTAATTTTCTCTGGTCTTCTAAAGTTTCTATTTGGTTTAAATCCTTATTAAATTTTAGCATAGTATATTAAGAAAAGTGAAATGTTTCCAAATTTTTGATATGTTTAGAATGCATCAAAGTCTCAATGAAAGCCTGAAGCAGAGATCAAACGATTAACTTATGAAATTATATATTAGAGTTCATTTCAGGTCGGTAATGTTTCCGGTTGTTACCACACTTGCCACGCACCATCCCTTACCGATAGGAACAAACCATTCGTGACTAGCTGGATGGGATTCTGGTATGTTTACATATGTTTCATCAAATAACTAACAAACTAAATTGCTATGCAAGTTTATCTGCTCCAAACTTTTTGATAATAGTAACTATATGTTATAAAATATAAATAAATTCAATTAAAACTAAGCCACACCAACATCATTTGTTAGGTATGAGTAATTCCCGCTATCAAGATAGAATTATATAGTTAATACTTGAATAATATTTCGTTTTATGTTACTAGATTAAGTTTTAGGTCGATCACTTGCTTCATCCTTTCTGCATTCACCTTCCTTACATTCCTGATAGAAACGGATCGCTTCCAATATCCTGAGAGACCAATCTTCTTTTTGGCTTTTTGCCAAATGATGGTTGCTATTGGTTTTATTGTACGATTAGCAGTTGGACATGATAACGTTGTTTGCGACGGCATGAAATCTGGCGAGGAAGGCACTGGATTTGCTTGTTTTGCGGTGAGTTCCTGTGACTGAGTTACACTAAGGTTCATCAGGAATTACAAAAGGAATCTATACGATGCTGGAAAGGAATGATTGTTATTACTAACAATTGTTTAAATGAAATGTTTCACGTAGTTATCGTTATGTAGTTATCGTTATACTCAACAAGTAACAATCTTTAGCAGTTTATGAGTCTTTGGAACACCAAACCTATTCCATTGAATTACAAGTGATACCAGTTACCTTTGTATAGATTATATTTTTTGGGCTAAATTTAGGCTGAATTTTTTCTTGCCGAGACTTAAGTGAAATATATATTTTCAGATCTTTCTGCTCACTTATGGTTTTGGCATGGCTGCTTCGGTTTGGTGGTTAATCCTAGCGCTAACATGGGTTTTGGCCGCTGCATCTAAGTGGTCTTCGGAGGCAATTGCCAGCTATTCTGCATGGTTCCATATTCTTGGCTGGGTTGTCCCATTCATTCAAACAGTACTAGTTGTGGTAAGTTATCTGTAGTGTAGTCTGGTCACAGAAATATCTATATTATCCATATTCATATGTTTTTCTCAGAAATACTTTGATAATAATCCAACAAAACATTCAGAACACATATTTTCCCTAAAGTATTCTTTATATTGTTTTATTAAAGAAACATAATTCTTCTAATAAAATAATAACATAACTTTAGGTTTTCCAAAAGTATGACGGAAACTACATCACTGGAATGTGCTATGTGGGTAACACGGATATCCAGGCTCTCCGTATATTTGTTATCGGTAGGTATCAAAGAAGTTAAGCTTAAGAATCTAAAATGTTTCAATTTGTTTTTAGTTGTCTTTCAATTAAACAAAGTAATAGAATGGGCTTGGATTATATTTTAAAACTCTGTTTAGGCCCTCTAGTGGTATACTTTTCATTTGGCGTTCTGTTTCTGTTGATTGGATTCTTTAACTTGTGGAGTATCAGAAACGAGGTTTGTAAAATGCTTCGAGCATATTGCAAAACATAATTTAAAAATAGTGCTTTCTTATAATTACTCAAAACTACGAATATTAATGTATACTATGTAGTGTTGGGCGGCTCGGCTCATCGCCTAATAAGCAAAGTTTGACCGAACGCGGTGCCGTGCCGACCCTGCAATTTATACCTTTTATATATTTTGAAGAGCTTATAAAAATAAATAGCGCAATTCATGTGAATACCAAATTTGTTTCAAACTCATAAAAAGTACGAAAACATAGTATGAAGTTCATAATGTGATATCTTATTCTAAATAATTAGTTAAATAATCTATTTAAGGTAGCTAAGCAACATCCAGGACTGGATAACGCCTCCAAGCTTACCCAACTTATGTCCAAGATTGGAATCTTCTCTGTCCTATACACAATTCCTGCTTTGTTTGTGATTCTAATTTTCTTCTATGAGCAGAGTAACCGGCCAATTTACGAAGAAAACGTTCTTTGTGAATGTTCGCAACAAAAGACTCAATATGGTAAGTGAATGTGAACTTTATTGCACTTTTTTAGATGTTATAATAACATATCATATCTATTCATCTGAAGAGCAATTTTAAGAACCTATTTTTACAATCGCTAAAAACCATGAAGTTACAATCATGTCCATTGCCCGAAGTCTTCAGTTTATTGATTAACTTAAGATAAACATTTCTGCAAATATGAAAGTTAATGTAGCTAATCTACTGCCTCAGACAAATAAATTAGAGTCTTATCAATTTGATTACTTTTAGGTGAAGTAATCTTGATCCTTACCCTTGTGAAAACTGCTTGCATGTGCATCGTTGGAGTAACTACCGGTGTTTGGGTATTCAGCAAGAAGACGCTATCTTCCTGGATGAACTTATTGTGCTGCTTAGGTTGGTGATAACGCTAATATACATAATAAAAAGCTGCTCTACTAGTATTTAGCTCATTTCATTTATTGAAAGTGGGCAAAATTATATTGTTACGACTATCTAAATTAACATATTAAATATGCATTTGAAAAGTTTCACAGTTATTTAGTAGAAAAAATTCGCTTTATGAAGTCAGTAGGCAGGTGTAACATATTATTAATAAAAAGTTAATTATTTATTCCAGGCCGACCTGTCTCCACCGCCAAGTACCAAGCAGCCGAACTTCTCTACGCAAAAAGCGATATGTCATCACCGCCTGCCCATTTTTATAATACTGCTCTAAGGCAACAACAACATCACATGTACGGAGGAATACCGGACAAATTATAAAAACCGTAGTTTCCTTATATTTTTCATTTTTGACATATATTTTTCAATTCAAATCAAACTGATACCGGTAAATTTATTTATTTTAATTAGGTTTATGTTCTCTACCTCGTTTTGTAGTGTTTTTAGTTTGTAGCCGCGAAAGTTGCGTATGGTAACTTTCAAAATCAATAATCTAATAATATTTGTGCATAATATTCTATAAAAGATCTCAGGTTATTATTATTTTTATTCTTCAGTTGCATAATACATATTTCTAATGTTCTGCCTGTTTTGAGCTTCTCGTACTTTTCCTACAGTGTCCAAAATGTGACAGGGTATGTGCATTCTTATGTTCAGATTATATTTTTGTAATAAATTTATTCCACTACACTTTTGTTAAAAAGACGGTTCTGGTGTGATTTGGAAAATAACGTCGCAAAAATCAACATCTCCGAAAGAGAGATGTATTGACGCTTTAGGTCTTAGGATATCTATGTTATTCTTAACAAGTCTCATCAGTGATATTTTCTTTATATTTCCTCATGTTATCGACGTGCATGGAAGAACAATCAAAGTAGAACCAAGATAACCGAAGACTACCTGTCTAGAGTTTATCTCGAATAAACTGATGGCAACCGCAATTAAATAAGTAGGAAGTTCTATTTAGTTCGAAAATGGAGTGATAAACAAATGAGTAAGATAATTTAAGGAAACAGAAAAGTTTCTCAAACACTCAAAAATACTTTTATGTATAGCCTGGTAATAAATGAGGTTGATCATGATCATTAAAGAGATAATTTAAAAAGAAAAGCTTACTACCACATACTATTTATTTGAAACAGTTCGATACAACTATTGACTACTGGTCGATCCGCAATTCTCTGAGTAGATCTAACGTAGACTGGTGCATTGCTACTGAGAGTACCGGAATCACATCTTCTAGATCACGATCACTTACTTTCATAATCTAGGGCAGTTCCCGTGTAAAAACTGGTCTGTCAGCATGTCAACTTTATGCAGTGAGTGGCTGCTGTAAGACAAACATGTACTCATCAATATGATTATGAAATAAATATCCGCAAGACGAGAATACTATGGTCTCTTGTTCCACTGGTTGACGTACATCTTATACACCTTATATTGGGTAGTCTCTACCTTTAAGTATAGTAACTAATTTAGGATGTTGAGTACGACTTCGTAGAATCGTTTGGAGGAATCTACGAAAGTATAGCGCTGGGACGGTTGAGACTAACCTCTAACGAAAGAGAGTCATTCTTTCTCGAATCCACTGATCAGGTTTGTTTCAAATCGAATTAAGAAAAAAACGATTCAGGAGACTCTTTCACTTGGAAAAATTCAAGAATTCGAACCTATTTTTCACGACAATGTAACTTACGACCAGTTACGACCAGTTTTGGAGAACAGCAACACAAAACTCTTTGTGACTGGGGAAATCCGCACATCAGATGGTATGGTAAGAGCTATACACGATAACTATATTGATGGTATCGGTAAAGCAAGACCTACTGCTCATGAACCTTGTTTGCAGCCGAAATGTTTATGAAATCTATACAAAGTACTAGTTTCAGACTATTTCAATTATAGGGTTCTTCTTTCTTTATCTTAATTCTGCAATTTAGACCTTCCTAGAAGCTTCTCGGTGGAAAATTCTGGTCCGCGCCAGGCTCAAAGTTGGACCATCAGAATTTCGGTCTGATTCTATGTGGCATTCATTCGCAGATGTATAAAATGGGAGCAAATAACATCTAGGAAGAAGGTAAAGAATAGGTATTTAATACATTTTGTTTTTTCTATTATCCTTTGGACGTATCCTATATAGTTCTTACCATACCAACAGATGTGCGGAACCCCCAGTCACATACATTTTCGTGTTGGTTTTTTCAAATCTGGTCGAATCTGAAAAAATTGAAGTTAAAAGGAATTTAATTTATTGAAATTTTTACAAGTGAAATTAAATACTGAATCGTATTCATTTTCTTTATTTAGTAATCATTTTGTTAGACAACAAACCTGATACATTATTAGGATACATCATTATTAATTGTTAAGAGTATGTTACGCTGGATGAACTCTTTTTAACTTGGTTTACCGAAAGCGATTATTAATTTTATCGAAAACAAACTATTCTAATAACAAGTCAAAAACGAAAGATTGTAATGCTCCTGTCAATTCTGAGAGACTTATTCTAATAACTCTTTTTTCAGTTTTTCTGTTTTTCAGTATATAGTACTTCTATAATAAATGAACAATGAATTGTGATCCATATGTTTATATTATACTATTTTTTTAACGCTGATCTTTTGGTTAGGTCAGCGTGAGCACCCTCGCTCTAATTTGCATTTTTGTCCAAAACCGCAGTTGTTTTTGCTCATGATAGCTTCTGAGTAAATAATAGATGACAGTTGAAAACAGACTATTTCAACAGTTTTAACTGCAAGTGTTTTTTCTTTCAAAAATCATCTATTTTGGAGAGTACTCTATGAGAACTTCAACTTATCAGGTATGTATTTTAATAAAACAATTCATCAAATCAGCTACTCGCAAAGCTTAATAGAGTAAAACAAAATACTTCATTCTTGGATAGTTGTGCCTTATTACATAAAGTGAGCCAACAATTCGTCAATGGCCCTTTTGTAATTATGTATTAGTGAATATATCTAATAAAATTACACAATTCTTATAATTCTTATTCATAATTTTTACTTTCAGACGTCTTGTAAACGTATTTTGGTAACTTTGGCAGTTTTACTATGGATACTAACAGTAATGGCTCTTTTCTATATTCCAATATTCTGCGTTGATTCAGGTTAGATTACACCACGCATTATTGAATATCACAAGCATTTAGAAATTTCTAAAACAATGTAGCATTGGGAATACTTGTGTATAAAAATTACGGCTATTCATAAACGAACAGCGATGCTAATTCATCAAAACTTCATAGAGATTTTAAATAATGGTTTTTTTCTTCCGAATATCATAAGTTTTAGATTTATCCATCAAACAGTTGAGCTGCGGGCCCACAAACCATAGTGTAGAAGATATTCAACCTCCAATGAAAGAAAAAGATGCAAATTATCTATCACTTTCATGTTATCCCGGAGGAAGACTGGGAAACCAGGTTGTTCCGTAAAAATATTATATTAATACTTCTAAAAATGTTATGAAAAAAATCGTTTTGTCAATGGCAAACAATTTGGCCTATAAATAAATCCTCATGTGTTACTTCCTTTCGAAGAAATGGACTATTTGCACAAAACTGCTGTATTTCGATATACACACTTATATATGTTAGTTAAACTAGTTTACTTAACAGTATGTTTACAAATATTTTTATTCCTTAGATGTGGATCTTCTTCAGTGGTTGGGCCATAGCCAAGACTCTCGGAAGAAAATTTTACTACAATTGTGAACGGCCGGAAATGAACGATATTGAGTTTATGCAATGGATGTTCCCCAGGATTGGAGGCGAATTTGAGATAATTGTGAGTGGTTTGCAAACCTTTTTGTAAAGTGTCGCTATAATGACTTTCAGGGGTCGGAATTTCACATGCCGGGCCGGCCCGTTCCCACCCCAGATGAGTTTTAGTGGTATACATCCTGATATAGTCGAAGGTTACGGCTTATGTAAGGGCATACGGTATAAAACTACAAATGTTATTGGAGCGCGGCCGATCAATGTCGCGCGAAAACGCGAACTTGTCAATTATGGAATGTTTAACATCACATCTAACTTATTTTTTGGAAACAATTAATGTATTAGCGAATGTAATTATTTTGCCCGTTTTAAATTAAGCCATCAGGCTCAGACCTTTAACTTACATATTCTGTCCCCCGACTATATTCATTTCAGCAACCGAAAAAAGAATCCCGAAGAGCGCTAGTGTGGCGGTATCATGAGTATCGAAATCCAAAAAAGTAAGTAAACCTAATTTTTCTGTTATTTGTAAGTATATAATAATAGTTATTGGAGCAGTAAAATAGTTCTTCATCTTCGAGTTGAACATTAAACGTGTCTTCTTGTCCAATGACTTTCAAATCTAACAAGAAATATTTTTGATGGCAATTTTTTATATAGGACCATAATACTGACTGCATAACCCTAAGTCACAAGATATAGTCATTTCAATACTTCAAGATAGAATACTTTCCATAGATTTCTTTTATAAGGTCCGAGATATTTCCTTAAGGCCGAAGCCGTTAACACCCGTGTTCATGCTCTCTACTATATTTAAATCATTTATATATAATCTTCAGATTTGAGAACATCTCTTCTAGATATCTGCAAGTAAATGTAAACTACGCTCAGAATGCCCGGTTAGTTCTTTATGCAAGCAAAATGTTTCGAATGCTAATTTAATTGTAATATTACTTTTGCAGTAGTTTGTTTATCACATTTCCTCTTGCTAGGTATATTATCAAGTACATTCTTCAAATTCGAGACCTTATGCAATTTGGGGCCAATGTAACCGACCGAGGTGAAGAAGTTATCTACAACCTCAAGAAGCAGAATATGTAAGAAAACACTTTATCTCATATACAAAACATAAAACCATTTAGAAATCTGGACAATTTGTTATGCGCACATATTCGTCAAACGGATTTCAAGGAACGTGGCTGGTCACGGACCTATGATGACAATTTATTGGCGATTAGACATGTTGCTAGAATGAATGTAGGTGAAATCAATAATATGTTAAAGAATATAATGCTTAAATTGAACAAGCATTTAGTAATATGTTTGCATTATATTGTTGTTCAATGCATTCAGGAAAAACCTTTTTGATATACTTGATATGGTAGGAGCCAAAGGCCTTCCACTTCTTCACAACACATAGATCTTAAAATTTCAGGATCCTCGAACCCTGTTTATTATGGGTGATGATGCAAAATTCATGAAACGGCTTGTGGACGATCTTGTAAATTCTGAGGATGTTTTAGAGGTGTGTAAAAACTG
>JAQGAV010000245.1:0-39383 GCA_034691345.1 Phasmarhabditis papillosa
AACATTTTTTCACTTATATTTCGAATATTCGCCGAAGTGAAAATTTGCTCCAGTTGGTTTTGCTCCAGTTGACATTTTCTCCAGTTGGTATTTTCCCGGTTAAATCACCTGCCTTCAGATAAAAAAACACTTTTTACTGAAGAGTTTTAGTACCAGGTATCTTGGGGACCGCGGGGTACCAAGGTATCTGGTGGATCGAAAAACCCAAATAACCTTTACTTCAGGTTTTTTTGAAATTTTTTATTTTTTCGGTCCTCCATGTACCTTGGTACCCAAGATACCTGGCCGGGTTTTAGGCCTCTGCTTTACGTTTCCAACTATACAACTCGACAGTAAACCAGTTAGCCGAATTGTTTAATGGATTAATCACTATTCTCATTTATTACTAGAACAATATGATAAATAAATAACAAAATGGGTGAATAAGTTATTATGAATGTATCTTATATGTACAATTATAATCTAAAACTTAGTCATCTCCTAGGATATTTGGGTTCTTCTCCAGATGTTCTTGGAAACAAGTTCTTATTTTATTGAATTGTGTAAGACAAACAAGATACTTAACATAATCTTGTGGTACCCCTTCTTCTGTCATACAATAAGGCATACATTGGTCAATTACCTAAATAAAATAACATATCTGCTAAGACTTTCGTTTAAAACAAACTTAAACTAGCTGACTATCAGAAGTGGTTTCTTTTTGGGTAAGACATTCGCTTTAGTTTTCTACATATTTGGGTTCTTCTCCAGATGTTCTTGGAAACCTATACTGCATCGCGCCGGCCTTACTCAATGCGCGGTGTTGTAAAATTTTGCCGTCAAAAATTTTCTTAATTTTCTAATTTTATTGCAACAGTTTAATATTTTGGAACACCGCGCATCCAGTAAAGCCTATGCTCTGTAAAAGACTATTGCAGAAGCACTTGTAACCTAATAAATTGTTTCTAAAATCTGCACTTTTGCAATGTGACAGTCATTTTAGCTTGATTGACTAAATAACTCTACTTTCATCTTTAAAGGTCTAACTTACTCCTTGTCTCTTACAACATTCATTATGATTTACTCTGGAGGAGGCACAATCCCACATTTGACCTACAGTAGGACCTCGAGAAGCGCAAGTAGCCATAAAGCTTATTACCTAAAGAAAACAGAGTTCATCTTGCTATTCCATAAAACATAAATAGATGAAAGAATTCATTTTTGATTCAAAATGACTAGTTCTATTGAATTTATAAAAAATATCATTTTTTGTGTACCGTGCCTAGAAGAAAGAGCAAAATAAACTTTAGTTCTCAACTTAACTAAACGATATGAATAGTCTTCCCCATCCCGACTCTGTTGCCGTAGTATATGAACGCCCGGGTGGGTGCCCGGGCTGTTGTGGTTTGCTGTCCGGGCGGCTAAAAACTGTCCGGGCACCCACCCGGGCGTTTCTATACTACGGTACAGAATATAGTCTGTATTATGGGGTATTATGGGCTATTTCTTGAGCACAGTGTCTTAGTGAGCAGTGGTGTTATATAAGATGATTGGAAATTAGTTGGATTTGGTGCCTTCTCTTCAAATGTACTTTAATATATAGTCTATCTCAAGACCTAAGTTTCCAGCGCGATATAACTAGCGGGGCGCAGCGTTATAAAAAAGGAATGTAAAATGGGTCGATGTGGTGCCTTTTCTTCAAAAGTACATTCATATTTTATAATACACCGCCCCGCTTATGATAAAGCACTAGTAACCTAGGTCTTGAGATAGACTAGAACGTCGCTGCTTCTCGGAATACTTACCAAAACAATGCTATTTTTTAGTTTAATTTGTTACGTCTTTATAAGTTATAACCTACAGTATCACTGCTAAGCGCATTGAAGTCACAGAATCTTCTTCTACAGTCTACATCGGCTTCCTTAAGACTGCGACAACAGACACGGAGCTTCTGGTTTGCGTTTCTTTTACCGGCAATACCGTAGCTGAAAAAGGAACTTATGAACTCTTTCGTTTTCTTAAAATCAGGGATGTTGATAAAATATAATAGTTTACTTATTCTAGTTTTCTTTAAAGCTGATAATCCTCCGTTAAAGGAACTTGTTGTTGGGTTTTCACCTGCTGTAATGGAACTGCAGAAATGGTTTTTTTGCTAAAAATATCAAAAGTCAACTTTTCTAATCTAAAATAATTTTGGAAAAATATAAATAGATGGACCCAGACCTCAAAGAGCCGGTTTTTTAAAAGAGTATGGTACGGGCCGGGCCGGGCCCCACCGAGGTCAGGTTTCGGCAATCACTCGGGCCCGGCCCAGCCCGTTTGAGAGGTCTTGATGGGCCCAGACCAGCCCGTTTGAGAGGCCTTGATGGGCCCAGACCAGCGTAAGACCTGTTTTTCTTATCAACCTACACAGCTTGCAGTCTCTGGTCTCTGGGACTGAGTGCTGGCTGTTGTGGTGCGGCTGCGGCCTGAGCTGCTTGTGCTTGCTGTGGAGCAACCTGGAATAGAATAAACCTCATGCAAATGGCAAGACCTATCTAGGGTAGGAAAACGGTACGGTATCCGGTTTACCGTTTTACTCTTAAAATTTCAAATCCAGTTTACCGGCATATCGTTTTACCGTTCTTATTTTTCAAAAACCTTACCGATTTCCCACCCTAGCCCTATCGCTGATTAAACAAAACATGTCTCGATTGAACGTAGTAAGTAGTAGAAACAAGGTTTCTCTTTTTGAGAAGTTCACTGTGTTTTATTCCTAATGAATTTCTAACCTCAAATGTTTTCGACCTTTCTTATAATTCTCTAATAACTTTACAAACCTGTTGTAGTTGATTATCAGTCATTTGTTCCCATTGTTGTCGATTTACATTCCATTTCCAGTTACCCTAAACAATAAGAAATTAGATATAATAATAATAAAATAATAACTTATATTTACAATATATAGAAATTTTAGTTTATAAATTATAATAAAGTGATTTCTTTTAATTTCCTAGTGAAGTGAGAAAGGCTCTTTCAAAATATAGACAGTTCTATGGGCGGTGTTGCCGATTTTTTTTAAAGAAATAGGCAATTCAGTTTTTTAAAACAAAACTGTGCAAAACCGACTTTCGGATAGGGCTTGTGCAATGTAATTTCGTTTTTCAAACATACACTATTATTATAAACCGTGGGTGGCCACTTTTCATTCGAAATTCACTTCTGTTTTATGATTGCGCGGCTATTATTCCGCTATAAATTATGCTTTGAAATTGCAAAAGCAGATAAATTGAGATAGGGATAGTCTCAGATGTAGGCTGTCACCATGCTTACTGACAGACTACGCAACGTTGGCCTGGCTGAACCAGTTGCGGTGTCTAGTTACTGCTTGCTTAGTGTTAAAAAAGCTTGGCTAACAATTTCATCTTTTGATTTATAATAGAGCTAACTATTTCACTACTCCTGTTAGAATATAAAGAGTCTTCTCAACTGGAAGTCTTGTTTTCATCAGAGTGTTTTTGGTGGGATCAGTGTTGGGAAAAGCATGACTAATGACTATTCAGTTATTCATGAATGGCTGATAAACAGACTAACTACAGTTTTCAATAATAACCAACTAACTGGCTATATACAGGGGGGGGGGGGGATTCCCTGGTCGGCCTTTTCCCATCCCTAGTTATATAGTCATGCACTACCCCAACACAGGACTGTTTTCGTTAATATTAACAAGAATATTTAGTAAATATTCTATTTTATAAAAATAATCAATTTGATTTATAGTCTGATTCAAGAGGAATAATGGAGTGTTACTTGCATATTTTTATGCAATTTTGCGTATATTTTCGTATTTCCAAAGATTTCAGAGCCATTTTCGGCAAGATTCTTTTTTAGCTCTCCCTTATTACTCTCGTAACTTACCTGTATCCATTCTCCATTAGCATTTCTCTGTAATTGAGACTGAGGCTGACCCCACCATCCATTATTCCATTGTTGTTGTTGGCAAAATGAAAGAGGTACTAACACTAGTAATATAAATGAAGATACCATCCTGTATTTACAAAAGTTATGTAATTAGCAAAGTTATTAAGAAAAGATTGGAGAACAGACTTTCAAGGATAATTTAAGTTGGAGATTGGAAGTTGAACTTCAGCTATAGCTCGAGTCAAGTGAAATAATGGAGTGTTAAAAAGAATGCCGTCTTGAAAATGACTCTGAAGGTTCTCGGAAAACGAAAATATTCGCAAAATTGAACAAAAATAGACAAGTTACACTCTATTTACTCTTCTCGAATTAGGCTATAGTGCCTTGACTCGAACTATAGTTAGATTTGAAAGAAATGCTTCCAAAAGGTAAAATGAACGGTTTTCAAATGGAGAAATGTTCTCTACGAACTATTTTTATATAATCTGAGTATAAATAGTTTAGCTTTATCGAGGTCATTGTATATGTAAAATGACGAATAGTTGTCTTTACATATGTAAAGTGCGCAACCGTTATATTGCTATTCTAACTCGTTTGTGAAATGTAATGAATGAATCACATAAGAAAGCAAAAGCTGCTGCTTACAACAAGGGGTGCAAACACATACGGGACAATCCAACCCCTGCTCATATAGTATACGGACAGTGCACAATTCTATCGGTTATAGGTTACAGTACACCTCTGCAAACGATTCATCCGTCGACTATAACTATGAAACAAGTCAATAAAACTCAATAAATAATAATAATAATAATAATATAAATATCACACTTAGATATGATTTATATGAAGAACTGGTGAAATGAATGCTCTAAACAATTGATGTTTTGTACAGAACAATCTGCTCTAATAGACAATAGTTTAATCTTATTTATTAGTTGTTCTTAATTAATAAAACTCTAACTTAAGTAATTTGCATATGCATAATGATTCGACAGTCTTGATCGGTTAACAGCGGGTAAGGGTTTGAAATTGATCGGATCCGTTTGAGTTCTTTAGTTTCTATAGTTGGCGGACTAATCGCTTGCCTTTAAAGGTCTAATAAATTAAAATTAAAGCATATATTTGCTCTAAATTTGCTCGAAGTACTCTAATAAACTCAAAATAATTTGCAATCAATGAGAATTGCGCTCTTTAAACGTTAATTACTATTCTGTTTGCTAGATTTAACTACTGTGAATACAGTTTTAAAAAAGAATAATAAATAATAAACAGTATTTAACATAGAAAAACATCGTCAAAAGGACAGTGTTGGCTAAAATAACACGCTTATCATAGGCCCTTTTGTGTTTATAGATGAATTAGATCTTAAGAAACAGGAAATTCAATTGACTAGCGGATAAGCCGCCGTTAGCAGAGATATAAGCGGTGCTGAAAAATAGAAAATGACGATCTCGAAGACAAGAAGGACACGCAACCCCCGCCCAGCAGGCAATGATGACCAAAGTTTGTATCAAATTCAGGATTTTGCAAAGAACCGAAAATAGTGTGAAACTTGAAAAAGAATGATGCCACACACGAAGTCGATGATAGTCAGAATAGAGCTTTAGTGACTTTCTGGGGGAAAATAAAATACAGTAAAAATAGAATCTTTATAGAGTTATCTTGTGATCACAACCACCCTATTCAGTCTGTATCAAGAACTAGGTTAGCAGCAGATCTGCGAATTTCACGGGCTGGCCTGGCCGGCCCCGGCCGTTCGAGGGCTGGAAATTTGAGAAAAGGGCGAGCTTTCGTAGTGTTATTTTAACGAAAAGTCTCCTAATGTACCGATTTCAATGCATTTTCGTATAACACCGCTCTTACACACCGTAACAATTAATTAATAGTAAGAATATTCAAAACATATTGTGTGAGATTTGTAGGGCCCAAATGGATTTAGCTTTCAGTAAATATGTCGTGTTTCGACAAGGAACAGTACTTTACAAGTCTCATTATGTTTGTAGCTTAGATACTTTTACGGCAATGTCTTCTGTGGGGTTGGCATCCTTTACAAAGGACTAATCTCAATACAAACCAGTCGGATTTAACGCAGTCCTTCACTCGGATTAGGCTAGACAATCTACAGTTAAATAAACCGAAAAGAGTAAAGTAGTATGGGATAGTATAATCAGATTCTCCAACACCAGGGGCCGGGCCGGTCCGTTCCGGTCAGTTCAAACTCTCATTATCAAGCTACCAATACATTTTTGGGTTCTGGTGTATTTTTGATGACCCTTAAGGTGAAGATCCAAATTATAAAGTCTACTAGAAACCCATGATTTTTTTATTTTAATTACAAGGTTTGATTATGCCTTGGAATAGGAATTGGCTATAGCTTCTGTAACTTCTGTAGCTTCTCTAGTTTATCATCCTACTTAACAGTGCTGTAGATTTTCTCGATGGTGGGAGCAGGCCGGCCGGGGCCGAATTTCCCAAACCTCAGCCTACGAAATTCCTACTTTTAATTAGTTTACTATAAAACTATCTAAAATACATCTGTTCACCTTTACAACCTAACAAAGAACTATGACTTTTACTTCAGATGGCTTTTATCATATATATCTGGTAGGCACATATTATCCAAAAATGATCACCAAACTTTATTAAAAATGTCCTTAGCTGTAGTTCTTTATTTCCAACAAGGATTTCATCAATCCCACAAGAAGCTAAGGCTGGTCTAAACGGGTTCCCTTTGTAGACCTTGAAAGGACTTGCGAAGACAAGACGGACGGCGGGCTTATCCCGATTCAAAGCCACGCAATCCTAGCCGCTAAACAACGGACAAAACAGTCAAATGGCTAGTGGAGAAAAGAAAGAAAAAGAGATGGGAGATTTTAGTTTCGTAAATATAAATTAGTTACGGCAAACTAGTTCAAGGGTGGGAATTTATAAGCCGGCACCATGAGTTTTGCCAGTCGGCCCTTTCCATGGATGGTAAGGGCCGGCCTGGTCCTATTGTCCCCGACTGTTGCAAAATACCATGATTCCGTATTATAAATTTTTAGAGATGCTATTTTTCACATTTACAAATTAAACTGTAACTTCTGTATAATTACAAAACAAGGAAGTTCTAGTTTTATCAATACGAAACCCACCACAGCATAACCGCTCAGTGCATTTGCTACAATCGGACTTTCTTAAAGGACTGAGCACCCGTAAAATGCTTTTTCGTAAAAAACTAGTTGTCATAGTCTATATTTTAATTTGTTTATAGTGTTAAATGGAAGTAGACACGATAGCCAAAGGAAAAATATTTTAAAAAAATCACGAAAACTTCACGTTATGCATCCTATTATCCTTTTCCAATTTTTGGCTTACAATGTTACTGAGCAAAAAATGCGAAAAACTATGAAAAAGCCGCCGTTTGAATCAAGTCCGATTGCACCACGGATATGCTATGCCACATTTGGAAAATTTGGAAGAATTATTAATCGGTGAAGTCGATCCCATGGTATCGTGATGGGATGCCAAAAATTAACAATATAGAAACTATTGGTTTTCACCCGTATCAAACAAGTTGAGACATATAGTGCAGGTACACCAATCTTTCTTTAATGTTTTCGTTTTTTGCATAGCACTATTCTGTTGTAATATAAGTGCAAACTGTTCATTACAAGTACATGCATTTGAAAGAATTCGTTAAATAGTAATAATTTATTTTGCCCGTTGTTAGATTTGTCTTAAAACAATGTGTCTACTGATCTCCTCTGATACTAGGGTGGTGTTTCAAGTACGCTCTGAAGCAAAGTCTAAACTTCTCGAATTCGCCAACACATGGCCCGTACTTGATCATGTCTGTCGGTACGGGACCGGCTGCGTTACAGTAAGGCATACACAAAGGGATCACACCCTGAAATAGGGAAGATGTCGGCGAGGTAGTTCAACATCAAATGGGACTACCATAAATCAGAACTATTTTGTTAACAATGCGGTTGCACTGGAATAGTTTCTGTTTTATAGCCGTTATGAAATGTGCAGTTCTAGTTTTTGAAAGTTTCCATCAAATAGGATAGACTTTTCGGAAAATCTCAGCATCTGCCTCAATCTTTGCAAAGGATATTGCTTTTAAATAAACCTATAGTAATGTAGGTACGTTCCCTTTGATTGAGCTAGAATTCCTTTGATTGATTCATTTGAATTCTATATGAGTCGTTGTCTACGATCCCTCAATCCTGATTTTAGACTTATATCTTTATTTCTTACCTGATTTCTACAACATTCCGAATGATCATGTTTTGTTGAGGCACAATCCCATATCTTCTGCACAGTATGGCCTCTAGGAGCGCATTCAAGAATAAATGGAATCACCTAGACAATTTGCATCTTACTTTCGTGTTTGTTCTTTTTTCTATTAAACAGATAAACGAATACAAATTTGACAGTTTGAAGCTCGTTTCTTTAATTTTTCATTAGTTTGATGGAACCAGCTTCGAAAGCGGTAACACTAAACAAACAATTGGCCTGTGAGGTTCTACAGTGTTGTTAAATATTTAATCCGCAGTTTATTCACAAAGCTTACATTATGAGGTGCGATTTGTGGTATCTGACAGTATTTTTGACCACAATACTGATCCACCTGGGGATCCCCGTGACAGCAATTGATCAACTTCTCGTTAGGTGAAAGATTTGCACTAGCGAAGGAAATCAGCAGACTGCTGTAAAGGCCATTAGTTAACTATGAAAAGTATAAAAATGATGGGTGCTGATAATTACATTAAACAAATATCAGTAGCGCCAAAGAAACCTTTGAAGCAGGATATACAAAAGGAAATTAGCTAACAAAGGTACTTCGTAAAACTTACAAAACTAGAGTGAAACAAGTTTGTAGCATGATAGCAAAGAATTACGCACCCAATAAAGCCCCGGATAAATGAACACTATGCAATCCAGCTTGTATCTATCATCAAAGCAGCATAGATAGTTCCCCAAGATATGGATGTGATCGGGATGATCGGCCAAAGCCAAGAAGAATGTCGACAGAAACAGCAACATTTGTAAAAAAAGTTTCATTCCGATCATAAATAAAGATAAATGAGCACAAATCGAGTAACAAAAGCCTGCTACCGAATAAAATAGGCAGAGATCGCCAAGAATTACGTACAATAAAATATATCTGGTATAGACAAAATAAATATTATCACATCTTCGATTGCAATCAACAAAATAAATATTATCACATCTTCGATTGCAATCAATAACAGAAATAGAGATATACTCCAGATACTCTAAAAAGAATATCAAAACTAAACAATTGATATGCATAAACACAGATAAAACAACCTAAAACATTAAATAAGAAAATGGTTGAGACTAAATCAGTGTTCACAGGTAGAAGCCGGAGTGTCCAGAGAAGTTTAAAACAATTGACGGTACCTAGAAAACTGGATCATTAAAAGTCAGTACGCATCTCCTGAAACCTTAAAGGGGTAGAGAGCCAACATTGAGAAACATATGTGCATCGACGTAGTTAGACTGGATACTTGGATTCAGGAGCTAGTCTGTCCAGGATCTATAAAATCGCACAACTAAAATACCTCTATCAACACTAGCAGCAAACCATAAGGTTCTGACTAAAAAAGGTTGGGGGGGGGGGGCAAAATGGACGATACAACAATTCTGCTCTTCCTCGTCTGTTAAATTGCAGCAAAATTTGAATTAGTTGAATCGCGGTAATATTAATTTTCCTCATTTTTAACTGAAACATATTTTCAAAATGCGATATCCTTCTTTCTGAGCAATAACCTAGTGATTTAAATATAGGGTTAGTAAACAGGTTACTAAAGAAGGCCACAAAACGTATTATGATGATTACAGCAGCAAGCCATTTTTCAGCTATGAGCTACAAATGATCCAAACATTGAAAATAGTCGACGGAAATGCATATATAAAACACAAACCTGTCTGATCCCAGGCAAATAAGTAATTGCGTTCACACCAGGAATACTTCTTAGCAAATTAACCAGACCAGGCAAGAAGCCACTAAACGATATTCATTAGAACGAGGAAAACAAAAGAAATTTACCCAAACAATAGGATGAATCCCCACATTTCAAGGACGATTCCAATCAATGGCCAGCCAACGAGCACGGTGAGAATACCTGAAACATAGATAATTCAAATCGGCTATTCTACAACTGATGTTAGCCATAAACAAAATAGCAACTGCAAAAACTGTTGAAACGAATTAAAAGAATACCTCACCCCCTTCCTTTCATGGCGTTTACATCTACACTGTCGCGAGAAGGAAAATTAAATAAATATCGCCAACATATATTGAAAATATACTAAGAACATAAATTTCTCGAATGAGGCAGCGATGGAGCAGGTATTTTTGCACCATATCAGGATGGGTAATCATCGTAGGTTGAAGGCACACCCGTACAGTGGATAAGAAAACATGCAGCACCCGCATACTAGATGGCAAAAATCACTTACCGCCGAAGAACAGAACACTGGCTTTTAATTTCCTCATCTCAAAGAAGAAAACAAATGTTCGTTGGAGTCCTATCACGAAGGTGATACCAACAATGAACAATAACTAAATCGAATCATATTATACAAACGGAGAACTTCCATACGTTTCCAATAGCAAGTAACGCAGCATCTAAGAACATCAGTACTCCCAGAAAAATGAAGAAGACTCCGAAGGCCGTGAGGCCAACACCAATTTCTAAATATAAAGTTGAGATGTAGGAACATGATATACAACTTACGTTTCGTCGTACTGACTTCGAAATTCATCATTTCACTCCCTGTTGAGACGGAAGTCTGAATAACACTCGTTACTCCAACGAAGCTAACAAAATTGAGAGAAGATTAAAGAGGAAAATATTTCATAATAAGCAAGAAAACTATAAAAAACAATTGCCAGAACCTCAAAAATGACGTGGACTCAGCGATGAAGAAATTTCGCCGGCTTCGATTTTATGACACTGCGCTCCAATAATTTTTGATTTGCTGAATTTTAAAATTTTCTTCTTGAAAAGAATTTTTAAATTTATTTTTTTCTGTATGATAATATCTAAAGGTGTATAGGAATACATTTAGCGAAGAATTAGTTTGCTATTAAGCACATATTAACGCGCAGCGTTTCTGGACTATGGATGGAAGTGGTTCATTATATGCACTATTCATTAGAACATATTTATAAAATATATGCTAGTTATACGTGTATTGGTGTGATATGTAGTCGAAAGATTATTGAAATTATAGTATTCTTGTGATTATGTTGCGCTTTCCTTCTTCAGCTCCGGTGTTTGCGCAGCAGTTGAAATCATAGAGCGAAGCACGATGATATATATGATTTGTAGTTTATTCTTAAAGTTTGTATTATATATTTAGTTTATTTTCATAGCTTACGTCATTAGGCATATTCCAACGGCTTCAACAACGAGACCTAGGAAAACATCCGGATAATTTAGGGTAGATATAATTAGACCTGCAATTTTATATGTAGCTGGTTAACTATGTTACGAACAGTTTTATTCTTTTATATAACCCGTATGAAAAGTTAGGTTCTCAGCACAGAATCTTGCGGAGCAGGAGTGTAAAATCCCCAGAATGCCTCGCTGGAAACTATCTGTTGATACAGATTATAAGATTTTGAATTACATGATTGTATTTAAATGCTATGCTCACCTACTGCGAATATTCTTCCCCCAAATGTAGTGAATATTTCATTTATTACGAATGGTACTATATCCAATGATCCGAATAGGACTAATGTCCCCATTACTACAAGGAACTGAAATGATTGTTGTATTATTCTTAAAAAGGAGGTACTAACATTGCCTAGCTGAATACAATAGGATGTATAATCCGGTAGCGGATACCACGTTGGTTCGTCATATACGGAAGCATATCCAAGAATAATATGATATAGGCCAAATAGTATAATTAAAGTTCCAAAAACTAAATTATTGTTCAATTTTGTTAATATTTACTTACTCTTACCTGAAATTACAATCTGGTCTAATTTTGTTTTTGATATTCGTGTTCGCTCACAGGGCTTCAGCTTCGAAGCTGCTGCGAATAGAGCATCAAAGTCAGTAGGCCGTTTCTTGGTTAGAGGAATACCAATCATTAAAATTGTTTATATTTTATGTACAATAGTTATTTTAGTAAGTAGAAAATGATTTATTTGTTTTAGTAATATAGTAATAGTAATTTATTACTAACTGAACATCTAAAACCTAGGGATAAGCCGAAAATCAATACCCTCCAGCCTAGTAGTTATAGTGGTATATTCCAATGAAGTGAGGGTTAACTAGGGGGTTTACGAATTACGAAATATGTTTATACTTATAGTCTCTTAGTGGAACTGACTGACAGTGAGCATATTTCACTATATATGATTAGCAATACGGATCTGCACTTTTCCGAATCCATATGCGGATCTCATGCCGGATTCGGATCCGCACATAACCGTTAATGCGATTGCACATTCTTTAGTTCAAATAGTTCTGTTTTCTGGGTGGCCCAAATATCATGACTACAAAAAGTGAACAATCTTTCTTCCTGAAATGGCCAAATCTATCGTTTCATTTCAATTACTTAATGTAGAAAATAATCTATTAGTCAATTAATTGTTTATTGTTTACGTTAATTGTTGCATTCTACAGGTTCTAGAATTATAATTTGTCTCGATTAGGAGCGAGACTATGGGGAACTTGATAAATAAATAATGCATATATACAGACATAATTAGAATATACTGGTGATTACTTCGTTGAATTTAACAACTGCTGTTCGACCGCGACGCGAACTTTTTCTTCTTCTTAGGAGACGATGTTTTCTAGAGGCCGACCTGCCTATGGTAACGTTGTTGCGTCGCCGCGGGAGCGTCTCTGAATAACTAGATGCTCAGGTTACTGTAACTGTCACAGACCTTGCAGTGTGTACTGTAATATCCATTCTCTTGACTGCTGCGTGTCGATGTGACTGTGGACCGGAATTGGCTGAGGGATACCGTACGTTCTTCGAAGTCGTTGCGGGACCATTTGACGACTGAAGGGCGTCACGAAAAAACTGTCCGTTCTGGGGGCTTACTCTGTAAAGAAAGAGGTTGTCCGTGACAATTTTAGAGATATACTTTGAATTGCGGGGAACATTTGAATTCATTTCCACATAGTTATAGCCAATGGACTAATTTCTTACGTGTAAAGGAACGTTGCGCCGTAGCCCAAATCCATTTAAGTTTCAGTCTATTACCCGCCTTAGTATCCGCGCCCCATTGGAAAACGTGGTCTAATGTTAGTATGTCCGACCTTATACACCCAAGCAATACGACCTTCGACTATATTTTGAATCAGATGGTTTGTTTTTTCAGTTTTGCTAGTACTGCCTTAGACTATCAATTATCAGCTAAAGCTATTATTGGAAACTCTCCGATAGTTAAACTCATATACCTGTATTGCCTGTTTTCCATCTGTCTTTGCATCATAATTCGATTTTCTTCCTCTAAAATGTTAATTTGAATTTCTTTTTTTCCGCCTTTAACTACCGTAATATCCTTCTTCGTCGTATTGTATGCTGCTGCGTCGGCTCTCGTTCCGGTAATATGAATCTGAGTTATTTCTCTCAGAACCATTCTAAAATGTGATTTACAATAAATTAAACTAAGTTATTGGTAATCTATAAGTCAGTGTTGTTTCGAATCCTTGTTATAGTCTGAATCAAGAGTAATAATGGAGTGTTATAGTCGAAGGACAAATCGCTTGCGGTTAAAGGTCTATCTATTATAATGCGAACGTGCAATATATCGGTTAATGGTATATTTCTTTGGATATTCGCGCTCCTTCTAAATTCTACAGTACATCCCTGCAAGCGATACATCCGTCGACTATAGCTGCGTATTATTGTGTAATTTTGGGTCGATTAGAGCCAGTTTTCAAGAACTTATTATTCTTCAATCGAACTATGAAATTGCCAATGTTCGATCTTCGAGGTACCAGTTTAATTAGTTAGAGATTCACTGTTTCGGGAATCTTATTTATTCTATTTCTTACATCAATTATGATGCTGTGCGAGCTTTGACTCTTTGTGATTGGGGCGCTCATTTGCTTCATATAGTCGAGATTATGCTGGCTTCGTGGAGCTCTGTAATTAAAATAATCACAAACTAAAAGTATTTGTTAATTGTTAACTTACATATTATAGTCTGTATCAAGAGCTACGTTACCAGCACATTATTCGATGGAGTAGCGGTTTTATATTTATATAATAATGAATGTAAATTCGATCAAACACCGCTTTTCTCCACGATTATAATTGTAGCAAGAGTAAGGTTTACAGCGTATATTCTTACGATAAGCGGTGTGAATAAAAATGACTCTTCTTCTAAAGGAAAGGCTACGGTGTTCCCACAATATTGCGAACTAGCTTTTGATACTTGAGATAGATTAATAGCCTAGCCCAGTAAAGACCATCGAATTACAGTTTTCTTTATCCTTACTTTCCACTCCATGAATCCATAACATCATCAATTGTTGGTAGTCCTAGTTCACTTCTGCTTCTCTGAAGCTCAGCTTCGCGAGCTTTTAGCTGTGCTATTTCAGCGGCAATACGCGGATCAGCAAAGTCAGAGGACACCTGAATATTCCGTGTTAACATTTTCAATTGTATCTGTCTTGTTTTTGTTAGTTTCTGAGAACTGTGATATTAAATAAGATAGACTGTCAGGCTATAGGATCAAATCTGACTTTATATGGTATCTTTCAGAATCTAAACGGTATCGCCATAGCCATAATTCATGCGCGGTGTTGCCTCCAAAGGTCTGAATATCCCAATTTTCACCTTTTTTTTCGAACTTTTTTCGAAGCTGTATTTTCCAACACCGCGCTTATAGTAAGGCCGGCAAGGTGCAGTCTAAGTTTTGAAAGCGACGGTATGTATATAGTTGATTCCTTATATCTTGTAAAGTTTTCATAAAGTTTTTCTTGACATTTTGGTAAAATATGTGGGTGTTCTATCTATTTTGAACTCGAATCTATCATGCTTTCTGTCAGGTTTATATTCTACAACCAACCGGTGCATCTTCCGGCAGAGCCTGCTGTCCTTGTTTCTTTGCAATTAGCGCAGCTGCTGATTTCTTGACAAACCGACCACCTCTGAGAAACATTTTATTATTATTTTTTAATTTTTTTCTTCAACAAACCTAGTTTCTTGTCGTATATTTTCCTCCTTCTGGTTTCCATAGGCTTCATCGCTGATTGCGTCAGTACAACACAATTCCTGTTCTAGGGCGCGGAGTTTAGGACTCTAAACAAATGAATAAGAAGATAATTTAGAAGATCTCGGATGAATATGTCGTAGCTTATAATAAATGAATATGTGAATCAAGGAATGAGCGGAAACCCATTTTGAGAAAACGGAACGTCCGCGCACTTTCTGATGGGGACGGTTGCGAAAGATAAAACAATTCGAGTATATAGTCTGTATCAAGAACCAGGGCTGGGAAAAGGCAAGCCGGGCCGGGCCGTTTCTCAAATTTTCGGCCTCGTACAGGCCGGACCTGTGTAATTCCCAGCCTGCAAAGAACTAGTTTTCCGGACCACTATCTTAAAGGTAAAATTGAATAAAGATAAATGTAATTTTGAAGAAAACGCTCCCGTTGCATCCATGATATCTTGATACAGACTATATTACTCTTTTAGAAAAATGTTCTTTACAGCTTTACTCCGATGGAAAATTGTTTAACTGACTATATTTGGCTGTTTTTATTAAATTTGTAATCATTTCTTCTCTTTTGCAGAATAGCAATGTAACTAACAATGTATATATTGTGAACTCCATAAAATTTAATCTAATGTTTATTCGTACAGAAAATACAATACCACCGGGCTAAATATAATTAAAAGTAAGTATCTAATTCTATGGAGTTCACAAATATCAATAGTAAATAAGATATAGACCACCCAATTAATTAATTAATATTCTCGGTTACGGTAGTTATGTTCTACCTGCATAGATTTAGCTGACTTAGGGAAGGTCGGAGGCGGAGCCTAAAATAGAAAAACATATTAGTAAGAGGAAATTGCTTATGAGATAATGCTTTTTGTAAGGATTAGTGATCACACACTTTAAGAGATCAGTTATTTTGTAAAGAAAATGTAACTTGTAACCGAATTTAATGAAATTAAGAATTAGATTTACTCAAAATTCGATTTCATATCATAATCGGCTCCAATAAGTCTTCTTCCGCGTACCTTTGCATTCTTCTTTGGCGAGTTTGGTGCTGGTGGCTGAATCTTTATCTGTGGCAGTGGCGCTATGTGATCTGACTTCTTCATAGGTTTGGCCGATTGAGAATGTTTATCGTCTATTTTGTTGATCTAAAAATGATATATCTGACTTGTTAGTAATATACTATATTCTTAGAACTTCATTAAAATGCTTTCTTTGAAAGTATACGCAGGTGTATTGGAAGCTCTCATTTTTACAACACACCTTCTCTCTATAATACTCTGCTAGAAATCTGGCTTATCAGCCTATAGGATAGAAACTTTATTCCATTTCTGGAAATTTGACGTGTCGGCCGGGAGCGGGCCGAAATTTTGAGAAACGGGCCGCCCTTCTCTCAGCCCTTCTTTATTTTTCTTACTGTGTTAACAATGATGTCAGATTCCAATGTTGGCAAGGCTCGAATATGGTTCCACAGAGTTTCCGAAAGTCCAATTCCTGAAATTTCCCAATCTACGGCTTCCAGCTTCAGAGCTTCTCATTATTTAAAGTATATAACTTACCTAAGTAATTTAGTACAGAACGATGTCCTTTAAAGTAAACAAGCAGTTTTTCTGCTTCATCATTCAACTCCTTTACATTATCCGGTAGTTTACGAAGAATAGTCCCCTGTGGAAGGTCGAATGGGAGATGAAGTTTAGAGTCATACTGTAAGTAAGTACCGTAACCCTTTAGTTGTAAGACCTATTTATACCGAATTATCCTGATCAGATCCCATTGCACTGTCAGTAGAGACGGTGGTATGGTCAATTAGCTCGCTTCTCTCGGAAAAGTGATCGGATTCTTAAAAAGCATTGAGTTTAAAATTATGGTTACAAGTAAAAAGTTTATATATTTGGGGCCTTTTTGCGTAATAGTATTTAAGCTTTTGATGAAAATGAAGACGAGATATTACTATGGCCGACTGACTATGAATATTGGACATTAAGATGAACTATGTATAGTCCAACCCCAGACCTAGGTTTGCAGCGCGGTATCACAAGCGGGGCGCAGTGTTGAAAAAATACGTTTGCGTTTTCTCCAAAGGTACAATAGTTTTTTATAACACAGCGCCCCGCTCACGATACCGTTCTGGAAACCTCGGTCTCGAGATGGACTATAGTCATATTCTTATTCAGTTAGTCATGGTCATGTCTATCCAACACTGATCCAAATGAAAATATATATCTAACTGTAAAGGATTTTTTGTTAAACTAGTTATTTGTACATTCGCTCCATAACAGCAGTCCATTCAAAAACAGCGTAAATTCTCGTTTAATAACGTTTTCCCTTCACTTGTTGCCGTATTTTGCTTACCCTGTGATCTTTGTCTTTTCTTCTCTTCGTCTTCTTCTCTGACCATTTCCCTTATTTCGCTGTGTCTCCGTTGCAGTCCTTCATTTCGTTGAGATCTTTCTATTCTATGAACTACTGGAGACTTAGAATGAGTCTTGCGATCCTGAATTAGAGAAATGTACTATTTTCAGGGGTTCGAACTTTGCGGGCCGGTCATTTCCCACCGTGCGTTGGCTAGGACTTTGGTCAATTTTGATTAAAAGAAAATAGGATTTTATAACATTAAAGTTTACCACTGGTGATTTTCTGTCGAGTGTTTCCCACTGTTCAGCTTTGCTCATCTGATGTTCATTGTGAAATGATTGGACAGAACGAGGACGTGGAGGGATCTCCTAAGGAAACGCAGTATTAATATGTAGTTAATGATATTAATTTCAATTTCAAGGGAATATAAGAACTATGTAATAAAACTACGTGAAATGGTTTATGTAGAGAATAGAAAAAGTCAAATCTCTAATGTTCATGTTAAAAAAAGGCCAGATCTATCTTTTGTTAGTACAATGGTCTGATTCTTCCATGCCTCACCTCCTCGTCAATCTTAATTGGCCAATCACCAGTGTTCATCTTCTGTACTACATCTGACACATTCTTAGGCTGCTCCGGCTGATTCCTTGGAGACAACATCTTTTCTCCGTTGCGAAGAAAAGGATTTGTGGAAACCTAGAATCCGTATGTATAGTTTGTATCAATAACTTGCGAATCGAACCATATAATGGAAGTTTAATTGTGCCACAGAACGAGCGATTTTACAAACCTTAGACAACACCGCGCACTGCAGTCTTCTTTCTGTTATGGACTATATTTTATCTAACACCGCTTCTCTTTATGATCCTGCGCTGAAAACCTAGCCCTTGATATAGACAATAATTAAAAAATTGCTGGGCTCAGAGTGTTTAAAACTTTTCTTAACCCTATTTTAAGTATTCGTAATATTAAACCTTTTTTCTATCCTTTGATACCTTATTTCTGGGTATTTCATTTCTTCCATCATCTTTGGTAGGCTTTTGCGTCTCGCCACCCTGTCCTCTAAGATTATTGATTATTGTCCGAATAGAGCCAGCGGCAGTTGCGGGTGGTCCTAAAGGGATTTGGGTTACTGTATCTTTCTAAGGAGTCAGAAAGATTACCTTCTTTCTTTCCATTTCTTTGAGGGAACTTCGACGGGCTAGCGTTTTCCTGGCTACGGTTTAGTCTCTGTTTTGGATCGCGAGTTTCGGGTTCCTGGAAGAAAAGTTACATTGGTACAAAGGTGGGAGTTTAGGGGGCCGCGGCCAGAAAATTTTGAAAAAAAAAACAACGCCTCTTCCGCACACATGCATTGGTAATATGTTTATGTAAACGTCTATGTAAATTAGCAGTTTCTAAATATTATTTTTATTATTTTTATTATTATTATGTAAACGGCTTCAAACTACCTTGTAAAAACGTATTTTTGTAATGTTTTTAAAGGCTGTTTCAAAAGTAATAATAGAGTGTGAGAAAGAATCCGGTTGAAAATGATTCTGCCATAATTCGAAACACGAAAATATACGCAAGATTACCCAAAAATACGTAAGAGAAGCTCCATTATTTCTCTTTAATCAGACTATATAGTGAATCTCTAGTTATTATAAAGTTATTTACCAGTAGAAAGGGCTTTTGTTTTTAAAATAAGACGGTAGAATCATTAAAATTAAACACAAATATTTTAATTTGGCTAAGTAAAGAGCTACCTTTTGTCTAGGTGACTGTCCGTATCCATCAATAGGAGCTTGTTTATGAGAATGAAAAGGAACTGGACTCGGCTCGAAACGAAGATGTGGCTCTCTACGGGCTTCTCTTAGGATATTCTAGAATTACACATATAAGCTGTAATTTCCAATAACTTTAATATATTTAAATATACTTTATCAAACACCTTTAAATTAACAGAATATACCTCTTGAAGTAATGAAGCTTAGAATAAACGAATTCTAATTACACTATTTTTTATATTTTTATTTAACACCGCTTCACTTCTTGATACTGCACTATAAACCTAGTTCTTACAACAGAAAATAGTCTAAATCTCACCTCTCTACTACCTCTTCTTCCATTTTCTTCTCTCTCTGGACGTCTGTCCTCCTGTCTGGCTTCTCTTCTTTCATTATTATTAATATTATTATTCCTAATTGGTCTATCTAATGTTTCTTGGTTATAATTTCCTCTCTTCGGAGCTGCTTCCTTCTTATGTTCTGGTATTCTTCTTGGTGGCTGATCGTAGTTACGGGCTTCATACAGTTCTTCTTCGTCGTTACCTAGAATACAGAGATTTATATGTTTTAAAACATAAACTACACGCGCCGTTTGTTGTTAACGTACCGCAATAACAGGCTTCATAAGGGTAAAATCAATTTCGTCAGAGTAAAATTGCACTGTTGAAGGGGAAGGCACTACAGACGGCGCTTGCAGGCTAGGTTTACAAACGGACTATATATATTTTATATGTTTTCAACTAAAGAATCGTCTTACGCATAGAACCGGCGGCCCGGTGAACAGGAAGTTTACCGTATAAATTGACGAGAATCAAGAAACACTTAATTTCACCGCATTCTGGTAGGAGTAATTTATAAGCGAGTGCTTTAGCCTAGTGGTTAGAGCAGCGGTCTTTGTATCCGAGAGAATTTGAGGCAGTGATTGTGACCGCGTATTTATCAAACTTTGAGGGGAAAATGTGGCGAATTTGATCTTTAAATTGTTTAACACGGCTTCTTTTATTTTGCCTTGGACTATAATAAGTTACAAGTTTTATCTCTAGTAAGAAATATTAAATCGATCAATACATTATACAAACAACAAACCATATGCATATCTTCTTTGATAATCTTCATTATCATTATAGGAGTCATGGTATTCATCATATTCGTCCATACGACGACGCTAAAAAGTTAACCATAAACGATTATTAACATATTATCATTATTTAAAATAATAAAGATATAATAAATTAGTATTGATAAACTCACAGGTTCCGGAGGCTCCCGTTTAGCCTCACGACGCTGGTTTGACCACCTAAATAGTAATGTATAAAGAAAGCTATAAAGATTGCATTATCACATTATGGGAGTCGAATCATATCATTTATTTTACTTTATAAACATACTTTTCAGGCCAATTACATCCAGTTCAAATGAACTCATAGGATTTAGTATAATTCAAAAGTGTGTATTATAAGCAAACTTAATCATTTCAAATTGTAAAGTCCATATATACTAAATAAAACTACACCAATAAAACTGTCTACAAACGTAAGAGCCTACCTTGGATCCCGCGGATCATGACTTCTATGAGCCATTACCGTAATCTGAGTGCTCGAGTGGTCTCGAAGGGATTTAGATGCTGTGCGGCCGTTCTGGTGTATTTGAGAAGTGTACGGGACACCCGTTTGGTCCAGTCTTAGACGCAGTTGACAGTTTAGCTGTCAATTAGAAAGGACCACACAAATAACAAACAAAACATATCATAACAATATCCCCCTTCTCAATACGAATTCAGACCATATTAGCTAAATTAGGAATCAATCACCAATGTAAAGACTTATGAGGGACAAAATATTTCTCGAATATTCCAAGATATACTACCGATGTTTTATAATCAGCACGTGGAGTAAAACAGAAATCCCAAACCTAAAACTTTTGAAAAAAATCAGGATCTATAATCGAATTCAAAAGTAATAAGGCCGTGTTAATAAGGAGTATTGCAATATTTTGTCTGAGTAAGGCAGACCGAAAGCAATTTTGCAAACGAAATACGCAGCTTACACGGCGGTATTACTTTTAAATCTGACTGTATCATATTGTAAAATGTGATATACTAGTAAAAATAAAAGTTATGATCTCCCATAATTAACTTTATTTATTGGACTATATGTCCAACTGACATAAAGAACAGGTTGCACAAAACTATTAAAAGTAATATAACTAAACAAGTAGTTCATTCCGGCTTGGCTTATTTTCTAAATTCTCACTTCATTCTTTAGAAAGACACATATACTTCCGTATTGCACTGGTTTAGTATTGGATGCTTATGAAAACTATTTGATGTGATAGAAAGAGTGTGTAGTAAAGTTACTCAAAAATAGAAACAAACAATGATATTTGTAATAATCTAACTGTTTTCCACATTTTCGAAAAGCAAACTGGTTTAGTAAATTGTTTGTTGCTCTTGTATATAATTGGCCTAATAACAAAGAAGTTGATCACAACGGACAAATAAACAACATCTCTGGATAGTTTTAGACTATATTCATTTCCAGAAAATGTGTATTTTGTTTGTTTGAATGCTGCTCTACCCTAGTGGTTAAAGTAGTTGATTCTGAATCCGCGACAATCTGAGGCTGTGGTTTCGACTCCCCGTAGCTGCAGAAGGCTTAAGAAACCAGCAGCTTGCTTATCGCATCTTTCCCGCAACCGAATCTGAATGCTTCAATAAAACTCTCTTTTCTCAAAAGATTCCGGAGTTAATGGTCGAATCCGTGCCTCGAAGAAATCTGCTCTTACTGTGAAACGAGCGATACAAGAAATGAAATAATCTTCATATAAAACGTTTAATGTATAAACCGTTTGGTTCTGTAATGAGACTACAATGATAATTATTATGAAAATTGGGAAAGATTTAAGTGGAGCATCCACAAAAAATGTGTATTTTTGCTCTCGATATATAATCCATATCACGGCCCCATTTGCTTGTAACCTTTTCGTTCCTATTCCCATTTGATCAGTTCTGTTTTCTTCTAGTCTCGACCTGTCGCCTCCGCCGAACCGCTGAACGCATTAGTTTGCAAAAAAACCTAACAACATAGACCATAGTACGCTCTTCTAAATGAAATAAACTTATTAGTTAAACTGAAACTTAAACACCAACAACCATGGCGCCCATTAAATTAATGATCGGTTAACTTTGGGTTGGCATATCTATATTTGGAATATGCGAATACTAAAAAAACTTGCAGTTACGAAAAGGCTGAGACCTTTAAGGCATAATCACGACGCAGTGTCGTAAGTCTTTTAAATTTGGGCATTTCTGGTCTAAGAATTGCTTGTTCTATAAAATCTTGAAAAAACCAATTGAAGGCTATCTCAATCAGTTTCAAAGAAGTTTATTATAAGATGAAAATATATTATTTTCAAATGAAAATACGTCATTTATTGTATATAAATGAACCCTTTTCTCTTATAGCTGATCTTTACTATTATATTCGCTAAAAAGTTTAAAAACGGATGCTATTATTATTTAGAGAAATGATAAAACGTTTCTACTCTTAATTGATAGATTGTGCATCATCGTTTTTCTCATCTAATACCCCCTAAGTGATGCTTGATATCATTTCTAACATTGACTTCTGACCAATTTGCCTTGGTTTTACCGTTTTTCGTTCAGGTTTCGCCTCTTTCCTAATGTTGAAATCAAGTTTGCCCATTTTTCTCCCAGCAGATAACAAACAAAATCAATTTTTTCGCTGCTCGCAAGGTCAAATCATTAAGATATGATTGTCAATAACTGGTTGGATATAGTATAAAAGGTAAGGCCGGACCCATAGATGTACGGTACCTTTACCTAGCTATGGAGAAGGTTCTTGGATGGTTGTTAGTTGTATGTGTGGTCTACTCGGCCGCCCAAGGAGTCTGCCGCCCCGATAGCTGCGGAGCTAATGCACAGTGTTTTCCTATTGGAGGACAGGCAACTTGTTTCTGTAGAGAAGGACTGATAGGTAAAGATTATTAAATTATATTTATATCTGACAGTAGGGTTCCTAATGTTGAATCTAATATAAGGCCCGGGTAGAATCATCAACTTAACATTTACAAAAGGAACGAAATATTAATGATATGTTTGCGATTGGAGCCATTTAGCTTGAAAAAACGTTGAAAATAACCACTATATTAGAACGGTTATCAAAATATCAGGGCTGTGCAGATATGGTTCCGGCTTTTTTTGAACAGACCCGAATCCGCATGCTGTATGAAAGAAATAACAGACATATGGATTTAAGCTTCTATGTTCATAGCTATTACTCCTTATTAATGACAATATATCCATACTCTTTAGGTAACCCTTATGTAAGATGCTATAATAAATCCGATTGCAACTGCTGGGGTGACCCGCATTGCAAAACATTCGACGGAACCTTCTACGACTACCAGGGAACATGTCCTTATGTGTATTCAAAGCCATGTGACGACAAACTTAAAGCAAAGCCCGAATTATACTATGAGGTTAAGGCGAAGAACAAGCTGTTCTATCCTAAATCACCGTGAGTTATAATGTTCAGTCGACGCGAACAAAAGCAAATCACTACATATAAAAGAAGTGATGTTTTTAACAAATAATATAATCTATATAAAGAATAGCGCAATATCCAGGAAAAAGGTGTTGTTAAAAGAAAATCCGAATAAGAATAATTTGTTTGTTACCGAGACCGTTAAAAAACAGAAAAAAGAATCTTTGAGTTAAATGTTTTGTCCTGACCTTTACTGGACTGCTGGTCATTGTCAATCTATTCATGTTGTTGAAAAAAACCTCAGAAATTGAGTATACTTTTGGAGAAAAGAATCCCAATCCACTGACTTTCCATTCATAAGGACAATCTCAATTTTTCTTAGTTTAACGAAAGTTAGCTGTACTTCTAACTACAAGCCATAGTCGTTCTTAACAAAAAGTGTATTATATTTTGCAGAGTATCTTATGTGAGTGATGTTGAAGTAGTCATGTATGAACAAACACTGCATGTAGATGAAAATTTACAATTCACAGTAAATGGATTTAATATTCAATTACCGTACTACTATCCTACAAAGGCGGATGCTAAGGTAAGGGTATAATCAAAGGCATCGAATTCTTTACAGTACTGATGTTACCAAATATGGTAAAAAATTTGAACTGCTAATATTTAACTACTGGCGTTTTAAATATCAAACTAGAAAATAACTTCTTTTGAGAACTTTGAGTAATTACGCACATATTTTCAGTTAGTTGCTGAGAAACGTGGAGGTCAAGTCCACATCAGAAATGAAAACCACGTCACTGTAATCTTTGCCAAGTCCTTCCTCAAGATGATTATTCCACATATCGACGAATACCTAGGTACTAGCTAAGTTTGATCGTTTTTGGAATTATAGTCTCGAAAAATAGCTAACCTATCTTAGATCATTTCCGCGAGTGTTACACGATTCCTATCTTTTAGAAACAATAGCACTTTGACAAAATTATTTCTTACTTTATATAATGTATACGAGATGGGAGGCTCGGCTCGTTCGACATGGAGCCGATGACGTTCCGAGGCGCCCATCTCGACGGGTACTTGAATATTCCCCAAAGTTAATCAAAATTGTATAATGATGTTAAACCACAATTCCTAATATATTCTTAGGCCGTGACGGTATTTGTGGTCTTGCTGGTAATTTAAACAAGAACTGTACTGATGATCTCAGAGGTAAAGACGGCTCCGATGTTACTCGTAAGAATTGTGTTTGGCCTATTGACAAGAAGACAGCCGGTGAAGTAGGAAAAGTATGTTTATAACCATTTAATACAAAATATTAACAAAAAAACCACCATTTCAAGCGAATCCTTTTTTTTTGAATAATGAAAAAAGGCCGCCCAGAACTGTCCATAACTGGGAAAATAAATTGTAGAAACGGGCCGGTCCTTGCCCATCTTTGAAATCTTTCATTCAATTCAATCACCAAAAATTGCTTTTGAACCTAAGATTTAAGGTTCTCGACACGTGGACCACCGAGGAGTTCTTTGGCTTCGACTCAAAATCTGAACAATGCCGCAACGGACAAGGCATTTCTCCAGATCTTCCCGAATGTGATCCTAAAGTTAGCGAGAAGACTTGTCTACCAATCAAGCAAGCAGCTGAAGGCACAGGACCATTTGCAGCCTGTAAGGCAATTGGAGAAGAAGTCCTTAAGGTCCTATATGAGGGATGCAAGTTCGATCTGTGTGTTATCACGAATAAGGATGCTAAATGTAACATGTTTAAGAACTTTGTTGATGGATGTCAGAACAAGTTAGGAAGTAAGTTAACTAAAATAAAATAAAACAAAGGAAAGAAAAAATAGAAGTGTAATTATTTGACGATCATCACTTTGCTTTGAAACAATTTTTACTAACAACTAATGAAAACGACAAATAAGCACCTTTATTAAATTGAATTATAATTTTTTAAGAATTATTTTCTACAGTTTTGCAAGCTAAAACCCTTTATTAACCTTTTATTCATTAAATATATTAAAGCCTTCCTATTTCAGAAGTAGAAATGCCTCTATGGCGCGCTCAGACCGGTTGCCCAATGACTTGTCCTGCTGGTATGACCTATAATACCTGCATCTCCGGCTGCCAGGCAACTTGTGCTGATCCCGTTGAAGCCGAAAAATGCGACAAACCATGTTATGAAGGATGTCAATGCCCTAAAGGAACCTTATTGAACCAAAAGGCAAACAAATGTGTCGCCAAGGCGGAATGTCCTTGCTTCGACGCACAGGGTTCCCCACACGACAGGGGAACCTTCTGGTACCATGAGAAGTGCACCAAGCAGAGCGTCTGCGTTCCACCGGCAACCATCCATACCTCCGACACAAAATGTCCAGAACATGCTCATTGTGGAACGGACCCTGATGGATACATGGACTGTTTGTGTGATGATGGATTCAAGAAGAGTGCCACAAAGGATCAATGTATTCCTAAGTAAACGCCTTAATCATTAAGGTGTAATATAAACAAAACTGCTTCTTAGAATTATATGATATTTGTTAACGGTAATGTGCATGTAATTATTAAATAAACTCTTTTGCACATATTTGTTTTTAGTAGATAGTTGCAAAATGGATTTGTCTTATGGATGAGAATGCGCCGGCTTGTTATAAAACATTTTTTGGGCCGGGCTGGCTCGGTTGCTGCCGACTATCCAACCGCCTACCAAAATCCAACACCGGGTCGGCCTGGAACTTTTTCAGCTTCCAAGCAGCCACGGCTCTCATCTCTTGCGAGATTGGTTAAAAAGTGGTGGCAGTGCCAAAGTAACGTGCGATTTCAACTGAAATAAGTTTAATTTCATTAATACAAATAAAAAATGCCCAAAATTAGAGTATTGAGGGTTCCCGGAAAGAACGTTTTTCAAATGTTTTTGGCGCTCAAAAGGTCGTCGCTCAAATGTCCTGAAGCAGTATTGAGTATGTAGCCGTCTTTCTAAGCATCACTATCAAGCACAAATAACGACAAAATCGTTTTGTAAAACTGAAATCTCAAATTCAAAAAAAGGATAGGCACAATGTGTTCGTAGAGATTTCTTGATAGCAATACCAAATCATAAGTGTTCAAAACAAACAGCCAGATATATAAATTTTATGATTTTCAAAATTTAAACATAAAGCTTGTTAATCAAAGGCAAATGTAATAATATGTAACAGAAATAGTGAGCTCAATAAACTACGAAGGATCTTCTGTTTGATATTTTCAGTACACTATATAGTGTGTATATTTCACTAACTTTCAGTATCATTCCTCCCGGTCTCAGCTTTTGGTTTATTTCTGTTGCGTGTGGGTGATGTTGCAGTTTACACGCGGCGGAGTGGCTGTTTGTTTTTTGTTTCCTTTAAATCCTACAGTAATCCGACAGTAAAACAAAGGAAAGAAGGCCGAAACCACGTCTGAAAAGGAGTAGTGAGGACACCGAGAAGACACTTTACTTATTTAAAAATATAGAGACAACTGTGGTGATTCTATTGTAAAAGGATTCTATTTTTATCTTACTTTCTTTATTGTAGACAAACTTTTACTAGCATGCTCTTCTTTATTCTTGTTTTTCTGAAGAACCGGATACCTGCAATTACCATTGGTAATGCAGGTTACCCGCGGATACCACAAATACTGCCGGATTTCATGCCAATACCGCCGGATATTAACCTTACCCTTGGATACCTGCGTTACAGGTATCCGCTGGTAAAATTGCAGGTATCCCGAGTTATGTAATATATTTAGTTTCTAGCCAGGCAATATGTATATAAAAGTAATATTTAAGTATTTTATATGTTTTTTAACCAGTGGCCATAGTCACCAACGTTAACGATTATTCCCGGCGGGAACAACAGCCTTTCCCCTCGCATATAGTCGGTGGAATAATCGCTGGCAAGGGGTTACGGTATGAACAGTTTATTAGATCTCATTACAGCAATTAGAACAAATCTGTCATCTAATTCTAATCTTTTAGACCTTTAGCTGCAAGCAATTAGTCCGCCGTCTATAGCCACCGGCATAAAACCGTTCCCGGTCACGATATTTTGAAGACGCGGGAACGAACAAACGTTGACGAATAACGTTTCGCCATTGAAGTTCCCGCTTATTACCGAATTTTTGTTCCCGGATCGTTCCAGGTGTTCCAGTCCACTTATTTTTAACACCGCAACAACATCGCCTCTCACTAGGTTGCCGAATGTACAATCTAACTATGTACTCATACCAAATATACCTTTCTATGGTATATTTTTCGCATCTAGTATCCTTTACCAAATCTCAATAGGAAGTTAAGATTTCCTTTCAATTCTTAAGTTTTCAAGTATTTCCGTCTTTCTTTCTTGTTTCGACCTGTTCCAAAACTAAATTTACCTAGAAGTATTGAATTACAAAAAGAAAGAACTACTGGTTTGTTGTGACCACAAACAATTACTGTTCACTCAAGCAATCTGTCTACTTCAATATAAATTTTATTATTTTACTAGCATTTTTTCGTTTATATAGTCCAAAACAAACCAAAAATACTCCAGTGATCGGTGTTGTTTAAGGTTTCGAAATAGCTCGTTCTGTGGTAAAATTAAACTTCCATTATATGGTTAGATGCGCAATTGTTTGTTTGCTATCAGAAAAATATTAATGTACTTGTTTTATTTTGTATCATATCCAGAAAAAGACAAATACGCAATTGCGGAAGCCAATGTATACCATCGTGCTCCAGTCTTTTGTTTGTTATAGACTATATTTTTTCTAAATACTAAACTGTTATACATTGAATAATATGCCTCATTATGGGTAATGATAGGCTAAAGTGAGCTTTACTAATGTACTAATTGTAAGTAATCTTACAATTTATAATTAAAGCAACTTTGCCATTGGATACTCATGAAAACTTAAAAGCCAAAAGAATATACGTGTTTGAAATTATTGCTAGCAAGCCTTTAACGTAAAGTTTATACTCCAGAAAGGACTGAATGTACGCGACATACTTTTTTATGAACAAATACGGAAGAAACATTCTATAAGACGTAAAAGGCAAACACCATTCAATCTGTTCTTGTAACAAGAATATTATAGTTTTTGGTTGGTTTCTTTCCGCTGATAATATTTTTAAGTAATTATAACATTTGTAAAACTTGAAAGTTATTTTTTTTATCTACAGTCTACGTTGAAGTTGTCATGACCGCGTGCGAACTTTGCCGGCAGGTGCGGTGGAGAAAATCGAAAATATACGCAAGGACCACGCATTACTTCGATTTACATCTAAAACCAGACATGTAGGCTGTTTTAAAATATTAAAGCTGTTTAACAATGCACATTACATTTTATTCTTCTCATTCAGGGGTAAAGTATTAAAAATACTGTACGCGTGGGCCCGTGTACACCCTATATGAAGTTAACATTTGCACCGGTCGGGCCATGAGCCTCATTTTCTAACGTTCTTTATATATTTATGTACCTGTCTTCAACTATTGCTATTAGACTGTCCATCCACCCTGTATTTACACATTGGCACGCGCCAGTAGCGCTGGTTTTCCGCTAAAAAGAATTAAAAGAAGGATTATAATTAATCTATTGGCAAAAGAAAAAGGTTTAAACTTAAAACTTGGCCTACGTGATGACAGACAGCTTCCGGAGACATCTGCCAACAAATAGAAGACTTTTGAACGATTTCGCTTTCATTTTGAGAGTTTTGTAAGATATGTAGGTGCTCCACTAATAATTACCGATTAGTATTCAATAATTAGTTGTTATGAATTTAATTTGGTTAGAGTTTCTACACCTTTTGGAGCACTTATTCATTGTTAAATTCAGAACTTAACACTTACAGTTAGTAATATTATTACATTTGTTTTACAGGATAGAACTTTTCTTTTTATCTTATTTTCTTATGATATGAACTTCTGTAATCGTATTTTCAATACTTTGGAGAGTTGGGCAGCTGGGCCTAAAACAGAGACTCAGCACAGAAGCCTCTTTGGGCGGAAAGACCATAAATGCGTGAAACGGGCCTTTATGCTTGACACTAATATCTTTTCGGTCCTAATTATAAACTACTCTTATATAATTTTACATTCTATTCTATTCTATTCTATATTTTGTATTGTTTTGTGTATTTTGATTAGTACTTAACAGATTAAGCGCGAAAAACGGACTGACAACTTCCCTCCCTAGTCTGAAATAATCATAGAAAGACTATAGAAAAAATTTAGTATAATTGTAAACTTTGCTCTCAACTATCAACTAATTCTAACTTATTTAGAACAAAGGTTTTCATAATTAATTATTAAGGTAACTGAATGCTCATATTCTTGTTGTATGCTCATATTTTATAGCTGTTTAGAATCTTTGATGTAACTTTGTTTTAATAAATTTATTGTTATATTTTAGAAATTCGAATGACTGCTCACCCGGTTCCTAAAAAAGAACAACTAACTTCATGGAGCTACAGGATTCCACAGCCATCTAGGACTTCTTCTACTTATGGATTCATTGCGTTAGTTTAAATTTAAAGTAATTAATTAGTAATTGTAATAACTAAAGAGGGGAGGTTTAGACAACTTTTACCTAGGCTAAATTATTTCCTCTAGAACCCTACAAGATGAGAGTTTTCTTCTTATTTTCATCTTATAAAAAAACACGGACTAGTCAGTAATGCAATGTACATTAACCTATTTTTCTGAAACAATTTATTTATATTAGTGAATAAAACTGGTTAGCGAATTTTAAATAGAGCCCTCAGACCTTTAACTTGCATAAGGTTTGCCGGCTGACTATAGATATAGATCAAAAACTGCCAGTACTTATAGGCTAGATTCTTATAGTCAAAGAACGGACTGCTTGTAAACAAGCTACAAGGATAAGAGCATATTTTTGCAACGGAGCGCGCATATCCAAAAATAGACTCACTTCATAAATGATTAGTCCTTTAGTCACAGTCCTTTATTTACAAGCTGATTGTCCGTCGACTGTAATATGATATATTTATACTGACGCCACATAATGGCTAATTCCCATCTTCAAGTTTTTAACTTTGAGAAACAAACATTATAAGACAGTCTGGTTCTTTTACCTTTGGTAAAAAATAGTCCAAATGTTTTTTTACAAAATTAGTTCTACTTTTTACTCTAAAAACTACTTTCTATCCCCTGTAAGCACTATTTCTCCTTGGTTAAATCTTCGCAGCCTCTGTTCGCAGCCTACGCGTAGAATATTTGCTAAAATACTCAAAAGGACACTACAACAATCACTTCTTTGCACTACGAACAATAAGAAAAACATGAAAAAAATAAAGAAACTTGAAAATCTTCAAAAAATCGTTATCTTTGGCTGAAAAGTTTGATCGTAAGCCTTATAATTTTCATCATAGAGTTAGCAAAGCACCAAGGACAATAGTTTGGGCAAAGAATGTGAAAATACTAACTATATATTACTTAATATGCTAAATTATATAATAAAGTTTATAAACTTTACAAAAGTTTTATTTCGGTCCTGTCCAGCCGGCTGCAGCTATAGCAAGGCTGCTCCACTTGAGATTTGCTTTCTTTCTTTTCAAGTATTCTTCGCACAAAGACAATAAACATGGATAAGAACAGTGATAAACGAAGACTCCCCTTGGACCACCCAGGATTTAATGTCAACATTATTTATTAATATTATATTTTAATAATCATGTAATACATACAAATATTTATCAATTTCTTGATATAAACTCCGCGCCAGCATCTGGCGGCTACACTCCGTTTCATATTGTACTTTGCAAGTACATGCGTGCAATTTGCCTGCAGCTGCAGTGTTAAAAATCCTAAAAACGCGCAAGTAATACTCCATTATTACTCTCGGCACTGACTATATCACTCGTTTTCTGTAGCTTATTGTTAGCAAAACTACATTTAAGAGTTCTGCCCTCTTTGTATATCTAAAGTTTTCTCTCTCTAAATGTGTCCTTTTTTTTCTTACTATTAGTTTTCTAACTGTTAACTATTCAGTGTGCCAATATTTCGGGTTCAGTTAGTATTCCCGTATTCAAAATTGTGTCCGTTGAGGAAAAGATAAGGTACATATCCATTATGAAGAAATTCTAAATCTATAGATTAAGATACACAAAAAAGATAAAAGTATAAAGTTAAATGAATATTACAACTGTTTTCATAAATTCTTTAATATTCTAGCCGCCGCTTCAATTCGGCAACGTCGCGTGCGGTTTCTGACTCCCGCGGCGATCATGGAAGCGATTCTTTGAGTGAAACGGCTACTGATCTAGGATATGATGAGAGGTTTGTTAGATATTGTGAGGGAAGTAAGAATCTAAGGCTTTAAGGAAAAATGTTTAATTATACTTAATACATATCTTTATTGTATAAACACGAGTTCATCAACTTACTTTGTAATCTGATACATTAACCATACATTAAAATAGGAAGGAAACTCATTTGCATGTAATTAAGTAACTATTTCATATATATATAGAGAAAGATAATTAGAAAAAAAACTTAGTATTTTTCATTAACATATAAGACGAACAAATATATAATATGTAATAATAAGGTTGTAAGTTTCGTTTCGCCCCTTAGCTCATGACGAAACAAGCAACCGTTTATCACCGGTCAGTGGGGCATAGCTTCAGTGTTCTAACGAACTTTAGTATTAAACTGTTTTCAAATGTTGCAAGCGTCTATTCTTCATTAATTTCTATGTAACACCTCTGCTCCCCAGTGGCCGTAGTATAGAACAGGGTGGGTGCCCGGGCAGGCTAAAAACTGCCCGGGCATTTCTATACTACGGACACAGAATACTAGAAACTAGAAACCTAGCCTTATAAAACTATAGGTCCAAAAAGATTACTATTTTTATTTTATCTTAAAAACTATTTTCCTTACTTGACCCTCTTCTTGCCCTCACATTTCTCGCTGAGTTCATAAGTGGGCGTGGCCTATTCTATTTTCTTTTGACACTTTTCTCACATTAGAAATGCACACTGACGGATCCGCCAAGACCGGTTATGAAAATAGGAAAATCAAACGGAAAACGAAGAAAGGAAGGATACAGGAAATGTGCCAGTCATTCTAAGGACAATTATTAGTATAGTCTATAACAAGTCTTTTTCTGGATAAGATACGAAATAAAACGAATACATTTTACAAACCTTACACAATACCGCGAACTGCAGTCTTCTTATTGTAATGGGACTATAACTGTGTCTTTTACCATTATTTGTACAACAGAGTTCGCTTTTTTTTAAAAACTTTGTTGATTTTGATGTTAAAACTATGTGATCTACACTTCTTTGTTTAGAAATCATATTCCAAATTAGTTATTACTTGTGAATTTTTAAATATTTGATCATTTTCTTATGTTTAGGAACATTCAGGATCTATCCAATCTAACTTTCCTTACTCGAAAATTCTTTATTATATATTGTCTGTAAATCCAACAGATAAAAAAAGTTTTTGTGTAGTTTTCTTTCAGAATTCAGTTTTTTTAGGAATATCCATAAAATTATCGATTTTCTTTATTTTTACCCGGGTGATCGGTCTTGACAGCTGATTGTCTGTAACAAAACACAATAATAAAGAATGGAACATTTTGCAAAAACAAAAACTAAATAAAATAAGTTTGAAGGAAGATTTATGAGTTATTTAAGTTTATTAAATTTCATGTCTTTGAAAGCTGGTCGTTAAGTTTTATTAGTTTACAATTTTAACTGTTCTTTTGAAATGTTTTATTTGAGTTTCTAACTAATGTACGAGATGAAATCGTTGTTAACAGACTAAATTATGGCAAATTATTCATTTACTAAAATATTTCAGCCTAGTATTTTTAAGTAAGTTAAGTTATGATTAGAAATGCAGTTTGTATAATACCTCATACTATAGTTTTCTATACGAGCGAGGCGCCGTGTTATGAAAATAAATGCACTGTTGGAGAAAACTCACCACGTCGACCGATTTTTAATTCATTTTTTATAAAACTGCGCCCCGCTCGTGATACCGCTCTGGAAACATAGGTCTTGAGATAGACTATATTTATAATGGAAAATTGAGTAACTTAAAGGACACGTGTTGCAAAATGGGTATTTAATCTTTTGAAAGATTCTTTTTACTTTTAAATTTGACTGTATAGGAACAATATAAAAACTGAACTTATACAGCTAATAATCTGTATTGAATGCAGAGAAAGTACCTTCCAAAAGAAGGAACTTGGCTAGTTTTTGGGAAAACTATTTCAATTCTACCAATGTTAAAATGGAAATTGTTCCGCCCAATTATTTCTTATTTCTAATATTTCAGATCATCTAGGTTAGCAGCTATATTTGCTGTTCTATTTATTGTAACTCTTTTATTAGCTATTTCATTTATTACAATAATTGCAATCATTACAGATGGATTCAGTTCAATTAGTAAGTCTTGACTTTTTTGTCATCCTTGTTAGGTTTATAAGATATTTGGGAAATTAAAACTGTGTTTGAGTCAGGCTATCAAAAGTTTGAGCTTAGTTAGTGCAGACTTTCAACCATCGACCCAGCCCGGGCCCTGTGGTAACCTTTTTTAGAGAAATTCAATCAGGAAAAAACAGTTCCAAATTACCGAGCCGGTCTGTTATATTTCCAGCCTGTTGCTGATAATCTTAAAATATTTCAATGTATATTACACGACGGGTGCTCTTGTTATTTTTTCCATCTTTGGGTAGCTAGAAGTCGATTTTTTGCGGGAATCATAAGAGAACATTCAAGCATACATCCCTCGGTTGCTAAATCCGGCTTGGAACGGGGGTCGGATCGAACCCACAACCTTTCCACCTTACGGATTCATAGGCCGGCACGCTACCAGCTGAGCTACAACGATAGCTGATAATCAAACATATTTAATCTAACTAAACTACTTTAGACAATACTACAGCATGCGAACTCTCCGGTGAAGTTCCAGCAATTTCTATAGGAAACGCTAATTTTCAAAATGAAAGTATTTGTACATCAGCAAAATGTATTAGACTAGGTAGGGGCTGGTATAGTCATATTCAAAAGTAATAAGGCCGTGTTAATAATAGGGTTTGCAGGAATGTTGCAATATTTTGTCTGAGTAAGGCAGAGCAAAAGCAAGTTTGTAATCTGCTGATACCGCGCTCGTAAAATTCCAGGAGGCGCAGTGTTAAAAATGACGAAATACGCAGCGTACACGGCGTTATTACTTTTAAATCTGACTATAATAAATTTTATAAATATGTTTTAGCCGCTAATTATTTGAACAATATGAATACAGATGTTTCTCCTTGTTCTGACTTTTACGAGTTTGCTTGTGGAAGATATGCAAGACAAAAGGTACACAAATATAGTATACATATAGTGTTCGGAACTATTCCTTTTATTTATATATTGTTGATGAAAAGTTTTTGATAAAATATGCTCTCAAGTAATTAAAGTAACGATATATATTGAAGTTGCCAGCAATCCATCTGCTTTGAACTTCGATGTAACTTTTATACCGTAATACTTTAAACAGTTTATTTGTGAGAGTAAAAATTGTAACTATTTATTATTCATGTTACTTTCAGACGGTTCCGGAACATCAAAAGAAAATAACTGTGCTCAGTGAGATGAAGAAGGATCTAGATAGGCATTTAAGAGGTATGGAATACTGTATTTTTAAAAACCTCGACTACATTTAAAAAAAGGTTATTAATAGTAGTAGATCTCTTCGGAGCAGAGTTCGGTCATTCCGGAATCTTTTGAGTAGAGACGGCTCTTTTCTAACATTCAGTCTTCGGGTGCACGAAACATGGGATAAATAAGCTACTGGTTTCCAAAGCCTTCTGCATCTATATCCCGTTGGTCTAAAAGGGTTACAACTTCTTATCTTTAAAAGGAAAATTGGGTAACTTGGCACATTTTAAAGCAACACCGTGTGAATCTAGTACGGCTTGTGCGATGCAATATAGGCTTTGAAACAGATTTCATATTGATGAAATAGGCGGAATAATTCAAAAAGTTTACTGTATAGACAAAGATGTTTTTTCAATTGTAACATTCCAAATTCACCAGGAATGATTTCATTTCTCAACTTTCTTTCACAGATCTTCTCGAATCTTCTTCACGGGAGAATGCCACTAGACCAATGAAACTCTGTCAAATATATTATGATTCTTGTATGGATGAGGACTCACAGGAAGAAATGGTAAACTTATTTTGAATTGCATTATCTTTGTGGAATCCTCCAATCATTTGATAAATGTCATAATAGATTATTGTAATCAATGTAGTATGTCTCAAAATCTAGATGAAATCGCGCTTCTGAATTCATCCGGCAAGATCGATGTGAGGTAGTCTAGGTTTCGAAATAGGCCGTACCTTAAATATGTTGGAATTACTTAATAATTATATTTTAGTCAACTCTTCCATTAACTTCTCTTATTTCTCAAATGGGAGGCTGGGAATTGCTAACAAATGCTCGTTTTGATTCTAATGATTATCAATGGGAGACACTCGCAGGTAAGGCTAAAGGCAACTCCAGTTGAAAACCATAAGGTGCTCTCAGCTAGTAAAGGGTGAATATAAAACTCCGACTGGGCTCACTAAGAAATATCGAAACATCATTGGCTAGGACCGGTCGCAAAGACTTTAGTTTGAAACTTCATATTGTATTATTGGAAAAGTGTTCAACTTCTAAGCCTTGAAAAATACTGCACGAACTGTATGTTCTTTCTGGATTGCTGAATAATCGTTTGTGAGCCTGTATCAAATATTGTTTACTACGGTATCCTATTCCAAAATCTACCAACAATTTTCAAAAGTCTACAATTTTAGGCCAGCTCGCAGTAAAAGGCGTCGACGGCCTTGTTCGACTTTTTGTTCATAATAGCTTTGAAGACAGCTCTCAGAAGGTTTTAATGGTTTGTATAAATAAAATAACAACTAAAATCTTCTTCTTTTTAGTTCAGTCCACCTCGTTTATTCTTAGAAAAGAAGAAATATTATAGAGAAACTCCAGCATCTAACCAATATCTTATTTATTATAGACAATATATAATTACATTACTACAAATGTTAGGTAAGGCAAACAAAAATAGCAACTGAGAATTAGGGTGCTAGTTCAGCGGACCGGCCAGGGCCAAGTCGGAAATCTAGAGTCGGGTCTGGAAAATTGTGGAAACGGGTGGGCCCTTTCCTACCGCTGGCTGCACCCTAATTTGAGGTTGAATAATATATTTACTTTTGCCAACTCATTTGCGTAACCTGTTTTAAACTTGAATTTTAGTGAAATCATTGTAGGTGTTGATATGGAAGATGATACTGGAGTAATTGATTATCAAGTTAATGATATAATAGATGTAGAAAGAAGAATTGCTAATGTAAGTATAGTCGAATTCAAAAGTAATAAGGCCGCGTTAATAAAATTGGGTTGCAGGAGTGTTGCATTATTTTATCTGAGTAAGGCAGTAGAAAAGCAATTTTGCAATCTGCTGATATCACGAAATACACAGCATACATACACGGCATCATTACTTTTGAATCTGGCTACAGACGGAGAGATTATTTTTTGTCGAACTCATCCACACTAAATCGGGTACAATATTTTGACTCTCTTTGACAGTGAAGATTTTCTTATTCTTTCCCAACAGTCGAGAGGCCGTGTCTTCTGTCTATTTTTATGGGAATTTTGCGTATTTAACAAACTTTGAACAGAAAGGTGTTGCGAAACGGGTCTCTAAATTTTCTAACATTGCCTCTTTACTTTTAATTTGACTATTATTAATCGATATAGACAAAAACATAAAGGAATATTAAAATATTTAGATGACAAGAATAGAGAACAGCCGTAACCATACAGCAATTAACAATGTAATGACATACAAAGAATTTAAGCTGAGATATCATCAGGTATATTTTATTTAATACTATGGAGTTCTATTCTTTTTTTAGATAAACTGGGAAATGTTCTTTAATCAAGAGTTAAAAGCGCATATTGGTTTACTAAATGACAATCTATTTGTGAATGTGGTAGACTTAAACTACTTTGATGCCCTCGCGGGATTGATAAAATCAAAGCCATTAAGGTTAGTTAGTTAAGAATTAGAATGCGTAACTTCGGACCTAAAACCTCAGAAACAACGTTTCTAGACTAATTCGGATACGGGAACATAATTAGATTAACAGATTTGGCCTATTTCCGCTGCTAACCCGAGTTTTTTGCTAATTGCTGCTATTATGGATATTTGAAACATAGTTCACTGCAAAAATGACAGCATCTTCTACGGACTGCCCTTACCGAATATTTGTCCTGACCCTGAGATTGCTTTATATAGTTAGGGACCGGCACCCACCAAATTAGTGTTAGATTTTCCAAAATCAAAAACGAATGTGCATTCATATTCAAGGCGAACAACTGTAAGCACTGTAAATGTTTATCCATTATCTTCTTTTCTCTTTTCTCTAATAAATCTGCATTCAGTTCTATCAACAACTACCTAATGTGGTCGTTGGTTTCTTCATTGGATTCGTATTTACCTAGAAGATACAGAAGGCCGCTTGCAGAATTTAGAGCCAAAATGCATGGTGAAACCACCCAAGTAGGCTATCAGCTAAAAACAAAGAAAACTTAGTTTCTGTTGGAAATTGAAGTTCAATCTCGGCTTTATAGTCAAACTTTTGCTTTTTACTTTTGCCTAAACCTGGTTGGTTAGTTCTAATTAGTATTTGGTATTTTGGAGAAGACATTTAAAAGAAGATCAATAAAGGAATAAACGTCGAAAATAAGCTTATGAATGGCAGACTTTAAAATAATTAAAATATTCCTTAAGTTTCATTTTAATAATAATAAGTAACAATAATATTCTATTTAGGCTCCTTTATGGGAAGAATGCGTTAAAGAAGTACGCGACAACCTAGCCATACCCCTCTCGACCGTCTATGCTCAGAAGTATTTCTCACTCAACGACAGAGAAGTTGTTAGTTTTATTATAAACTTTAGCCAAGCGGGTATTTTTACCCCAAATATTTAATCCTTACAATATATTTACATAGTTTAGTGCTTGTAGACTTTACAAAGAGCCAATTTACTTTTTCTAAAATTATATTTTTTCCACATTTTATCCAGTTTTGGCAATAGTCCAGTTGTTCAAGTTAAGTTTGGCCAGACCTGACCCAAAAAGTTTAGATTGTATATCCTTTATAGTCGACATCAAGAATAAAGAGGCCGTGTTAAGAAATCTATTTTTGTATGAGCCTGTTTTGCCAGCAGAAAGCGAGCAATCTGCGAATGCTTTACAGCCAACGTTGCAGTTTCCGGGACCGCGCGCTAAATTTGCAGGCAAGCAGGTCGAAAAAATACGCAGGAAGCACGGCCTCTTTACTCTTGGAGAAGACTGTATCCACTACATATTCCTTAATGAAAAACTAGGAAAAGGTATATATTAAATAACAAAATAAGATTGTGTGATATCTTTATTATCTGACTAGGTATCATTTGTTTGTTATATTTCTTATATTCTTCTTTTTCTATCCTTTGAATTCCTAAAAAAAACTATTAAACTTTATTATTATACTATTTATTAACCTCAATTATTTCTTTTGTCTTTTTACAAAGAGTTTTCTCGGCTTCAATCCAACCATTACAGGCATCCTTTAGCATTTCAGCCTAAAT
>JAQGAV010000246.1:0-39369 GCA_034691345.1 Phasmarhabditis papillosa
CAGGTAGCGAAAAAGCATACTTTTCGAAAAAGCATACATTGTTCCCTAAGTGATAAACTAATTGTAAAGCTTTTAGAATCTACCCGCACCAACTGTTGCCCATTTTCCGCTACGAAAAGTGAATTATAGTGCACGAAAACCAAAGAAATAACATTTATTTTACGTTTATTCGGCTTATTCTTGGTTAATTTAACTCAGTCATTCTCTTAATTTTATAGAAGTTTAATGTTCTGGCAAAGTTCCTCGAAGTTCTTTTACACACAAGTAAAGAGTAGACCACATTTCTAATAAAACTATTGAATATCTATTGAATATCCATATCTTCCGGAACCCTATTGCTTGTTCTTAATAGCCTTTGTTAATGCGCTCCAATTATAAGGAGGCTTTGCGGTGCTCCATTGCCAACAACTCAAGTGCTTTTACGCCACTCCGAGATGGTATTCTATTACCAATATTGCCATATTCCGTATGATTATTATTACGTATTGCGTATAAGCATGCGGCAGTGCTAAATTAAATTTCTGAAAGCAGCTTCCCTCAAAATTGAAACAAACCATATTAACAAGAAAACTAGATATAATATCTTTGCTCTATTTTGTTTAATATTATTCATATATGTTTTTATTACTGCTTCGTATTGCATTATTTTGCTAATATTTTCGTTACATATAGTCGCTTCAAAACATAAATAGGAATTGAGTTATATTTAGAGCCTGAGCTTTAAGTGAAAGAAGACGATTTCTTGTTGCAAAAATGTTTATAATTCCTCAGTATTAGTTTTAAGAAAGTATTATTAGTAATAGCTCTATAACATATCTTTAGTAACTACTATTGTCTATGTTCTCTTCTATATTCCATGTTATTCTAACTTCTCTGTCCATGTTTCCGTTCTATATAGAGATCCTCTATGATTCATGCCTTCACAGCAGGCAAAAGACACCTTTTTTGACACTTTGACCAATTGTTGTAGAAAAGTCTAAGGACAAGGAATTATAAAAGAAACTATAGCTACTGACTGTTTATATACTTCTATTCATTAAACACATTGTTTATTTCCGCAATATTCTTTAATCTTAAGTGGTTCCTTTTTACTGAATTAGGTTTCTATTTTATAAAAATTTAACTTGTTTTAATCTTTATAAAGTTTACGGTTTTCTACGGTTAGAAACTACTAAGCAGCCTCTAAAACTGGAGACATTTATATTGAAAGTACCACAACATATATAACTAGATTATCGTTTGTCATATATATTTAAAATAAAAGTTCCTTATGCTGTTTATTGACAACAGTTAAATGACCTTCATTGTACGGGCGTTCAAACGGTTCGTATTGGGGATATCAGCAAGATATGAATATAATTGTTATCATTATTATAGAACACTTTATATATTCATGCACTATTTAATTTTATTACAATAATCAATACTTATATGATTAATATAATCTTTTAATTATACATAGTACTATTTAAATTATCTTGTAAAGGTAATGTTCGAGTAATTACCATTTGATAACGATAAGAGTTTAGATAGGGGCTGACCTAGTTTCGAGAAAACTGTATAGTTTTTCATGTAGTTTTACTTTTATTAATCTATTTATATATGTTTTAAATCTATTATATTTCAGTGAATCCTCTGAAATGGATCATCGAACATTGAAATACAGGGACGCTATTGGAAGCCAGAAGGATCTTTCCTTCCACTACAACCATATGAACAGTTTACAAAAGATTATGAATACCTTCGATGGTTAGTATTTTTGTATTTTTACTTAAAACTACTTTCACTAAATAAAATTTATAGTATCAATTGGTTGCTTCGTGCATATGAAATTTGAATCAGGTAGCGAAAAAGCATACTTTTCGAAAAAGCATACATTGTTCCCTAAGTGATAAACTAATTGTAAAGCTTTTAGAGATTTATTCTAACATTTAAAAACTATCACTTTAATCCTTTAATAAATATAACGGTTTTAGGTTACTCTAAAAGTTCCTATGGAGACCTTCCTCCACCAGTTAGAATGATGCCAAAGTCAGGAGTCAGACCACAGGTAACGTTAATACTTAACCAAATTCACAATCAAGAACAATATTATCCCATCAGAGATGCTATTTCCCTCCTAACACGGATAATTTAAAGTTTTCCACTAAACGATTTCTGAACAAATTAAGCACGTAAATAGGATCCAAAATATACTAGATATATATAGTCGGATTAACGGAGTGTAGAAAATAATTTTTAAGCCAAAACTTCTTGTAAGCAATTGCGTTTGACTTGTAAATTATTTTCTGCACTCCATTATTCGTTTTGAATTCGACTATATAATTATCATTTTGAATATTGTTTCTTAATATGGTCATTTGAAGCAAACTAGGTTCAGCGAACAGTTTGTCTGTAATCTATGCACTAGATCTCAAACCTAAATAAAAATCAATCCAACTACATGGCATTTTACAATTTGCTGACAGTAGTTGCTTGTTCTTTAATTATTTTAATTTTTCAAAAAAGCTAATAATATGTATAGTTGTTACACTCTATATTTATAACTTTAACTTTATTCTCAAATTATTCTTCCAAAACCCCAGGTAACTTAAGAGCTAATGTATGTTGTTTGTAGTGTTCCGATATTCTTCGTCCGGTTGCCTTCCGACCCATTGGTAACCAAAATCAGCCAGAAGAAAAGAATAGACAGTCACATCAGAATCTAAAAATAGATAAACAAGTTATTAGAGGGTAAGAAATAACAAAAAGTCAATGATATTAGTTGTAACTACTTTTTAAGCGTCTGCACTGACCAACCCGTACAAACAAGTCGGGACCAGGTTCGGCCCTGGTCGTAAAAAACAGGGCCTGACTTCTGGAGTAAACACTTAAATATGATTATAGTAGCTTGATTTTTGGGAAACTTTTTCTTACAAACTTTTATATATAAATGCCTCCAATAAAGAGAAAGAAAGAAGTGTTTTGAATAAAAAATGTATGTTTCAGTGACATAGCTAAATCTACCTCGAATATTGTTTCTCTTTGCTCCTCACAGACTTCTTCAATATCATCTAGAATGAACCGTTATCCGGCAGGCACGTCGTTCTCGCCTAAACAAGAAAATGAATATGACACTGTATCCGAATATGTTGAAAAAGAAAAGATAAATGATTGTAAGTATATTTTAGAGATATTGATTGTTAATTGCAAACCCAGTCACTTTATTTTAATATCTATTTAAAAAAGAACGATCATTTAAACTATAAAATATCCATGTTAAACTATACAACGTAATGAGGTAGTTATATGATATTATTTAAATATATATATTCCTTTACAGTTTGTTCTGTCGGTTCTGATTATGGTTGTTTTCCGTCTTCTAATAAATTGTCTTCTTCAACTGTATCTAGTGGAACTGGTAGTAGTCATATGAGTAGTCCACCTAGCACTAATAAGGTAAAAACACAATTTTATGTTTTATAAAATATAATAGTTCTAAAGTAATTTATAATTATTATAACAGAACTTATAATATAAAGCTAACCATCAGCTGTTTCTAAACATATTTATAAGAACATTTCGCACTATTGAAACTTTTGGTAAAAATAAACGACTATTTGGATAACTTGAAGTTCTAACTTCAGAAATCGTACCCTTCCCTTGGCTCGAATGGCCGCAGTTCTTCCGGAATTCATATCACCCCTTCACCCTCAGATTCAGGAATTGTTGATTTTGAGGTAAGCTTGATCTGTCTTAAATTAAATAGGAATCAACTGAGCGAAACATGTTCAGTTACAGCCAGCCGTTTGTAGATATTGTTTTGTTGCACGATCTAGATTAACAGCGCGGTATCCTGTGGGGCAGCGGTGTTAAATAAATGAGCAGAGTTATAGTACACCGTAGTCATCATTATAAATTGCTAAACTACTTTGTTTTGCAGAGTGTTATTCGCGACAAGGAAAACGAACTGCGAGAAGTCCGCACAACCATGGAGCAAAATGAAGAAATCATTGTAAAGGTTCGTTTCTTTTCAACTTTGCCGCTAAATGGTTGTATGGAATTAACATTACTTCCTCTTGGTACTCCTAGTTAAACCAAAAATTACGTTTTGATAATGGATGAACATTTAGTTGTCTATCAGAAACCTATTTCGAATAGTCTCCTATTTGTTTCAGCTAGTCGAATCTCCCCGATTCATTGAAGCTAATTCATCTTTTTTATTATAGGTCTATCTTGAAAAGGAGCGCGCTTGGATCGCCGAAATTGAGCACCTAAAATCCCGTTTAACAGCCGCAGAGAGGGGTGAAAATGCGCTTAGAGCACAGTTACAAGGATGTCAAAGACAAACTGAAACATTGCAAAGGAATATGGATGGACTAAGAGAAGAAAAAACAGGCTTATTAAGAAAGGTACGAATATTAGCTGCTTGATTTAATACACTGCTTTTACGAACTAGGGCATAACTTTTTGTTGCCCTTAGAAAATATATTTATTCAATAGTTTTAGTTTTCAACAAGTTTAGTGTAATGCTTTTAGTTTTATAAATTATTGAGTAAAATACCTGGATTATAGTTCTTGTCAATCTCATGTTTTATATACAAAGGATATGCTTTAGTATTGATAGAGGCTACAAACAATAAGTTATAAACATGTTATTATTGTATGCATTTTATTTAAATATTCCTTTATTGTAGTGCTTCCAACTGGAGCGTGAACTGGCTCAACTAAAGTTAGAAGTAGACAAACCCCGTTGCTGTGATCAGTGCAAATACCAAAAGCCTATACCTGCACCCAGACAAATAAAGGTAACTTATTATTATTAGGTAGTTCTTTTGATATGATTTAAAAGGTGTACGTTTTCAAACTTTATATACACTTTGGCAAAAAGTATTTATTTGATGTATTTTTAGGATTCCGAGTTGAATCTTCGCAGCGAAGTCTCCACGCTAAGGGACGAAGTTCATACCCTTAGAAATGCCCTTAATGACCAAATAAACCTATTTAAAGAAGAGAGAAGGAAACATCAGAACGATGTAAGTAAAATATTTAAAAAAAGTTTAATTTTGAAGTTCTACATTAAAAAATATCTATATTGAAAACAGTAATGTTGAACCTATTATTGGCTTAGTTATTATACGATTGTATTGCAACTTTACCAACACAGTAAGCTAAATAATAGTTTTTAGGTATCACAGCGCTCCGAAACGACATCCGTCTATTCCGAGCACTCACAGCCTAAGGATCGCCTTATCTAACTTTTTCTTATACTTTAATTGTATAGATTACCTTTTACTTAATCCGTGAGACTAATTTCTCTGCTGAGAAAAGCGCATAACTTGGGTAAATTTTGAATTTTCTCGAAATTATTCCATAATTAAAAATCAAACTTCCCACCAAATACTGTTCTTAGCAATGTAACGTGTAACCGCTAAGGGAAGATAGTTTGAATCATTGTTAAACTGTTTTCGAACTCCAATCACTCACTATTTGCATACGACCGATGACATTATCTCCATGCCACTTATTAATTAGAAATTGTTATTATTTATGTGAAAATAAAGATTATACATATTTTTAAATAAATAAATAATTGTTGTCTTTTGGTAAGGCAAACTCTGAACTGAATGATTATTAATGATATTTAGCCAGTGTTGGGTTTAAGATGTTTTTAATAGAATAAAATATAGATAACAGACATATCTAATTCTTTAGCACTCATTCATTAATTGCTAGAAAACAAACTGACACAATTCAATATTAGTATGTATTCAGAAAAGACAGACCTTACAAAATCAGCCAAGATAAGAGCTTAGCCTAACCTACATGTACTTCACATTTACTATTTGCCTATTTATAAAAAAGAAACACAGAACAACACGATCATATTTATTTATTTACAACTACTTTATTTTTTCTTTCCCTGTACATTCTGTACTTCTCCCCAATTAGATTTCACATTAGCCAGTGTTTCCATATCGCCATCGCATTGTACCGGAGTTACTAAAACAATTATGTTACCCTTTGTAGCGCACAAAACTCCTAATATTTGGTGGATTCTGTCAATTATAACCTACCGCAACTAGGAGTTCTTTTGGAATTTGCATTTGGATTTTTCTCTGTCTTTGGTTTTTGGCCGCATTTAGCGATTACTGTAACAAGGGCCAATAAGTATGGAATAATCATGAGAATAGTGAGAATAGAAAACATTTTCAGTCTAAAATAAATGGCATATTTAAATACAACCAGATCATTATGTAAGGTTTCCATAGTAAATGCAAAATGACATTGATGATTATCTAATACTAGATTTGTTCAATTCTAGGAAGAAAACACGTTTTTACTACAATGAAAAATCACAATCACAAAGGGCGGTTTTAAACAGAACAATTCTACTCTTAATTCGAACTGCGTGTAAAGTTTAGAACAAAAAGGTCAGTGAACCCTTTAACTAGGATAACGAGCAATACGTCTCTTGTCATGCTAAGGTATATAATTATAAAAGCTTAATATAATCTGAAATTACTTTTAAAACTTTATTTGAATATAAACTAATGCTAACTCTGGTCGCTTACTGGCAGTGACATATATTAAGTAAATGACAATAGTTATAAGCCTAGAGACAAATAACTTACCTACTTACAAAATACACAGGAACTTAACTAATATTATTTAGTACGAATTATGCTTTATGATTATTCCGATATGCTCATATATTCTAAGTTACAAGAGTTCTCATTCTAGAAAGTTTCCTAAGAAATAAGCAATGAGAAGAATAAAAAAGGAACATTATTTGTTTTCCATTCACTTCCCCCTGGCTCCTAAACATCGAATTAAGATTCCCTGTGATTTTTATACAAGAGAAATCTGCGGAGTAAGAACTATGAGTTTAGTTTATATATAAGAACTATTCTCATAGAGCCAAAAATATTTCATATTAAAGAATATAAATTAAAATCCAGTGGATTTTATAAATAGGTTGGTATTTGTGTCCTTGGCGTTATTAAATGTTTGTTCAAAAACTTTTTTTCAATTATCATCGAGCCACAATCCATCAGGATATTCTTTTGGCATATATATAGGGAATCTTTTGTGCTTTAAGTTGAAAACTAAGTAGAGGCATCTAAATTACTGTTTGCTGTAAGCACCGTTTATAATTGAAAGACATCTCTTGCGATCTCTGTTTGAATTGAAGGATCATATCGACAAGACTCAATAATAAATTGAATCGATTTTGTTTCAGACTGTGAAAATGTTTTCTATTCTCACTATTCTCATGATTATTCCATACTTTTTGGCCTTAGCTACAGTAATCGCTAAATGCGGCAAAAAACCACAAAAGTCCAACAGAGTTACTTCCGGCACAAGTAGGTTATATTCAATAGAATCCACCAAATCTTAAATGCTTAATGGGGTCTGCAGGGTGACGGAAAACAGATAAAGCCTACAACTCAAATATATTTACACTCTTTTTTGAACTCTCGACAAATTTCCTAAATATCCATATTATCATATTATTCCTCTGTTTTCAGCAACTCCGGTACCCGGTGGAGGCGGCGACGGCGATATGGAAACTCTGGCTAATGTGAAATCCAATTGGGGAGAAGTACAGGGAAAGAAAAAATAAAGATGATTTGTAATCTGTTGTTTTGTTAATTATTGTAATTATTGTATTAAAAGGTTTTAGGCCAAACTGAAAATTGTTTCAACTTAAACTAAATTCGGAAGCCTTCCTCTGCCCAAAAACTCTAAAATAACCAGAAATCTAGAAACTGCAAACGTTTACTTCAAGCAACTATCATTTAAACTACGACTCATATGCGGTAGAAGCAAGTGATGTTTATCTGAAGACCTGCCAAATTAGTCTAAAAAGATTTAAATACCTTTGAAATAGTATCTGTCAACTACTTAATTAATATGTTTCAACCACTGCTTTTATTGGGCGTTATCACTGTATCAGTTATCATAATCGTACTAAACTTCTTCAGTATCCTTATATCTAACACTATTTCTTATTCTACAACCACTAGAAATCTCGTTTTCCTGCCACCTTTGGCAGCATGTTCTTATTCGATTATCTATCATTTTCAGCCATAAAATGCCACAAAAACCCTAACAGTTTATCTTATTTATTAATTTATTTCCTAACAAACTGTCAGTTTTTATTGTTTTTCTTAAGATAATGAACAGTGCTATTTAGAGCAAAATGATATGTGAATGAAAAAACATTTTGCGATTCTTATTTTCCTTGTCAAGATGGTCCCAAATAACGGTTGTCCACGAACTGTATTTGAGTTTGCAAAGTTTTAACTTCTCTAGTTCATAAGGCTTAAGCTGCATATTTAGGAATTTCTTATGTCGTGATAGATCCTCAAAATGAACAAGACACTCACTTCGCCAACAGTCATAAGGTGAGTTACAATTCATATAAAATAGTAGAAAGATATATTTGCAAGTTTTAAAATAGGCTTAGCGTAGAGAAGCACAAAAAGTTATAGAATGCATGTAGTAGATGTATCATATGTATAATATAGTCTTCAGTACGGGAACCTTACAACTTTTTTTTCCCTTCATGCTAATACTAATTACGTGGTTACTTTTGATTCGGACTATATAATAATTATCTTCTTTCTTGAATTCTGGAATTGTCAACCTCTTATTCGCAGTATTCCTATATGTTTGTGTAGCTATGTTGCATATTTGACTATCTTCTGAATCACTGTCTCTGATTCTCTTCCTAGGATCCACTCCATACAATTCCTTATTTGCCACTCCGGGTGGTCTGCCGCACACACAGTTAACTCCACAAGCTTATCAATACTGCCAAATATAAATATTATTGTATCGTTTTAGTATTATTTTCTCACTTTGAACATTATTTTTCACGATTTTTAATCCTCAGGAGAGTTGTTAACACCGGTATTTTCTGATTTAAAGATCAGCATAATACGTTAAATAAGGTTCAACTAACTAAATTTATTTTATAAAATTAAAAGACAAGGCTTAGTAAATTATAACGTGCACAGATTTTTACGCTACTGAAGATATCGTGCACAATATAGCCTTACATAGGATTTAACTTGTAAATGTTAAAAAATGCCAGAAAATTCCACATTGCTAGATTTGGCTTTAGAAAGATTTTTTCTCATAAGATGTAACCTCGTTTAACTTGTTAAATACCAGTTCTAAATGTTGCAGAGACCACTTAATCCGTTATTCGAATAATAAAAACAACCTCACACTTACATAGGAAACTAACTGTTATAATGTTTTCTGTTTCACATCAATAAGGATCTATTCAGAAATAAATTGATCCTCTCAACTAATACCAAATAAGTTCTGCATATAGAACAAACGGAATCGATTCATATGTTACTATTGTATACATTGTCTTGTTACGTTAAACATCTTTAAACTCCATATAATATACTAACATTAAGGTATAGGACATTTGTGTGCTCCTTAATATATATCAAATGATATTGTATGCTTTTTTTACTTTTACTTTTTTTCTTTGTTTCCTTACTCTCTAGTTGATATTGTTGTCTTGTGGTTTACTTGAATTAATACTAAACTTGACAAGAACTCTTCAATTACTTTATTATTTCATTTATTGTATTAACATCAATATAACACTTTATATTGATCAGAGTCCCCCTATCTTCAGAATAGCTAAGGCTTATCACCTACTTTTCCCGATTACGCACTTTTGTTACATTTGCCCAGAGTAAACATAGCTTTTATTTGGGTCTTCTCGATTTTATTGCTGCCACCCAGCTAGCGCCTTAATTACCAGCCGTTTGTAACATTTTATTATTTTTAGATAAACTTTATCATATATTTAATTAATACTACTCAGAAAATATGAAATGAGGCCTTTAATTACAATCTTATTGTTAGCTTCTATGTTCAAACCATAGCAGAGTATTCACATATATATTATTTCGATAAATGTTACTTTCCCATCATGTTGGAGAGTCTTTGTACAATATTGCTAAACGTTTTATTTGTCATCATTACTCAAATATAGCAATTGTATACATATTTTGTCACCTTTAAGCTTTAGTTTATTGTCGAAAAGTACACTTCCAAGTCAAAATCGCTTAAGGTTTTATTTTCCTGGACCTCGTTTGAAACATTGCTATTCGTTTACAATGGATACAACTAGAGACAAAGTTAATTCCTAGTTAAAGTCTAGTGAGTCTTCAATGAAAGTATAGCTCATGCCACACAAATAATTACATAACATTATAGCATTCTAATAAGGAACTAATTATTCTGAACATATTCATTACTTAAATTCCTCTTTGTAGCTTCACCGTGTATTGATTCCCTTTTAAAGATAAGAAGCTTGCCACACACCGTCTCTATCTATACTCCAAGTTACACACCCTTTTGTATAATTATAATCACTAATCAGCATTTTTATCACGCCCGAACGCCAATTTTAGTTGATGGCTTGCAACTATAGACAAAATCAATAATTATTAGTTTCAAGAATGTTATTCACGGCTTGTACGGTATTTAAAACGAATAGTTGGATATTTTATTAAAAAAAGATCAAATAAACTTTAACATCACTAGGCTACGATTAGACTTGGTTCAGATATTTGAGATATTTTACATTCGTTTATTGTTTATTGGTTACATTATCACTTAGTAGTCTCTTTAAATTAGCGACTTCCTCTATTTTAATCGTCTTGATTATAAGTACAGTTTTACATAAACTGTTTAAACCACTATATTATTCTTACTCTCTTCAGGCGGATGACGCATTCCGGGAGCTACGCTCCTCCGGATGACTCTCTTCCTAAGATAAATATCTTTGTGGGCGAGGCATTTGAAGACTCTGTACCTAATGTTAGAACTATATTTGCAGGAGCTGCAGAAGGTTAGCTAACTTCACATTAGTTTTTATCTATACAACTCTTATTGCGGAGAATTTATCAATATTTAACATTTTAAAGATTTTCAAATGTTTCAATGAGAAGCTAACCATCATAAAGTTAATATCAAAAGATGTATTAAGTTAAATAATTAAATAAAGTATTAATTACCAATATAGATGACACTCGTCGTAGTGAGTGTGTAATTCTTCTTATTGGTCCATCTGGAGACGGTAAACTAACGCTAGTTGACTTCTTCAGTAACCATTTCTATGAAGCTCAGTTGGATGGAAACAGAAGATATCATATAGCTGCCGAGGTAGAAAAAGACTCTTTTATAAGTATAATATGATGGTATTTATCGTTTTCAATCTAATGGTTAATAACTATTTACTTATTAAAAACCAATAATGTTTGTCAGTTTACTTAGAATTTAAAACTGTTAAGAAAATTATAATTGTCTTAATTTAGAAATTTGACGGCTCTACCCCGAACAAATCCATAATCACTTATATCTTCAATAAAACTAAGTTACCAGTTCGCCCAGTTGTAATCGATACTCCTGGAACGGGTAATCATAGGTAATTTATAATATCCTTAAAGGAAGTATTAAGATAATGTCTGTTTTTGAAATTCCATCTAAACATATTATTACCTTATTCTTATTTAGAGATTCTTTGGAGATGTGCTCCTTATTTGCTCGTTGGCTTAATGATAACCCTAAAATGAGAATAGATGTAGTTGCTGTAGTACTAGATGAAAGTGTTAGAATGAACTCTATTGAAGAACAAGAATTACAAAGGGTTTGTATTATTAATATTATATAAAACTTTAACATATTTTTAATAAACACTCACCGACTTGAGACAACAAACCAAGTTTTTCAAATCAGATCAATCAAAGTCTTTTTTCAAAATCATATGTAATATATTCAATAGACCGTAGTTAATAAGGTTCCTGATCATTCTAATAATAATGATTGACCTTTTAGACGTTGGATCTGTTTCCTCCTCATGTTTCACAGAATATGGTTGTTATTCTAACTGGAAGTGATGGTTCACCGCCACCATTAGGTGTTTTACGGAGGTAACTATAGATATAAAACTAGAAATTACATCTATCAACGGTGTTACACAAGTTTATAGGATAAATTGGAATCTTTTACTGTGATTATTTACAAAACCAACAATATAGAGATTATTCAATTTTTCACCCCGTTTTTGCTATTGATCAAGTCCGGTGTATTAATAATTTGCATTATCTTTTAGAGAGTTTATGATATGATTTTAGGTTCAATCTTTCATCAGCTCCTGTCTTCAAAGTAAACACGTCCAGCCTGTTCCAGAAAAAACAAGGTAACGTCTAAATTCTATTCAGTTTATGCTAAATTAACAATAAAACTCTTTCAATTGTTAAGATTATATTTATTTGTTCTAGGTGAAAGCCTACATGAACAGCTCCGCAGTAATTACTGGAACATGTCGAAGAATAACTTCGATGCTCTAATGGAGCATATTGGATCACATGAACCAGTTACAATATCCGGACTACCTTATGATAGAAATCACTTTCCTGGAGACCTTGAAGGCAGTGAACGATCATTTTCATCCAGAGGATCAAGAGCCAGTATTGTGATCAACAAGTAAGCTATTTACTAGGCTATTCGTTACAAAAGTTCACCGTTCTGATAACTGTTTTTTGTTAATATTCATCTTTGCTTTTTACACAAAAACTAATAAACAATGCACAAACTAAACAACTTTTGTAATCTTTGTCTTATTTCAAGGAACTCATCTTTTTCGAATTCAAACGGAACTTCTGTTGAAACTGTGATACACAGGGATCCAGGAGTCGAAGAAATTACAGGTACTTACAGAACAATTCTTTATAAACTTACTTTTTCAAAACTTAAACTCTCAAAAATAAAATTACATTGCATTTTTAGAAAAACGAACTACTCTCACCCCGGACGGGCGAACTGTAACAACAACCACAACAACTTCTAGACGGAATACCGTAACTACAGAAGAAAAAAATACCGTATACCCGCCCAGCCTACAAGTCCTTTCAAGACCATATGATACTCCGCCAACAAGACCTTACGGAGCCCCGCCCCCTCCGCCGGTACCACCACCGCCTCCGCCGCCACCTCCGCCGCCGCCACCGCCTCTAGCTCAGAGGTATGTTAGCTTTCTAAAGATTCTGGTTAAACCTACTGTTTTCGAATAATAACTTTATGATCCAGGGTTGGAAATGCGGGGATCATGGCAAAACAAATCTTTGATAAATGTCACCAAGTTGCATTCCTATAACAATAATACGATTAATTTATATAAGTTTAATGGACTGCGCGCATTTTAGAAGAGTCAGTTACGACAAAAACCTCACGGTTCCTATGGGGTTTCCAACCGTCGCAGATTAATCTAGAGTTTTAATTGAAAAATATCTCATCTTTTTAAGATAGCCTAACATTTGGCAGGCAACGCATATTCCATTGAACCACGGGCACATAGTTTTCATTTTAGCAACTTCATAGTTTCAGTGAAACAAAATCTGGCATCCTTCCCGGTGGGCTCTTGGATCAAATTAGGAACAATCCACTTTTGCAAAGGTATTCTTTTTGTCTTCCAACTAAATTCTATCAACGCAAAAGCTAACTTAAAATGTTTGAAGCCTTACTTTGGAGCAATTTACCGTACAACAATAAGGAACAACCGTTGATTCACATTTTCAGAAGTTCGCTAACTCCAGATGACGAAATTGTTGTTGTGGATTACCCACAAGCAGATTCTGCAGTTGTTATTGTTAGAAATGCATCCAGACAAAGCTCAATGTTAGATCTAAGTGTTAAAAGAACGTAAGTTTATAAGCAACTTGAACCTTTTGTACTTTCAACTATAAAAACAGTTCAAAAGTGTTATTGACAAAAGGACTGTTAATAATGTTCTTAACCTTGTTCTAAGTTGTACCAAGTAGTCCAGATGTTCAGATTGACAAAATTCCATCAAGGAAACCAAAAATATAAAATGTTTTCCAGACATAGGAAACCGGCACAAAACGCTGCCGTAATGATCCCTATAAGCTTCTATGAGATTTCTAATGTTTAGGTCTTTCTATGATTTGCCTCCAGCAATGCCGCCTACAGATAATGGAAGATATGATCCTTATAAGAATAAACAAAAACCTAATGATACTCCTATTATGGAACAAGATACCACATCACCAAGGGATACCATGAGGGTGTAAGTCTACCGTATACCTAACGATTCCTGTCAAAATACGCGAATCTTTCAAGTAACAATGAGATAAAAGATCCATACAATTGTCAGAAAATAGATATTTGTAGTTTTTAAATAGGTAAAAATTATTCAGATACTCTGACGAGATTACCCCTCCACCGACCATAACTGTGGCTCCATCGACTCCAATAACTAAGAATGTAACCTCTAAATATTCAACATTGGCCTATATGAATGAAGATGGAACAATGACAACAGATAGACTACATACATATGTACCATCTAATAACACCGAAAAGACTACCGAACCTCAGGTGATTTAATAAATAAATCTCGATAAGAACGGCTTTGAAGTTCTTCGAAAAATAAAAATAAATAAGCAAAATTCTAACAGCTTCTTTTACAGCGTTCATCCCTCATTTCCCCTCCGGGAACCCTTACTTCACAAATGAGATACGATGATCCAGTGGGTACAAGATATTCATTGCCGCCACCCGATTGGTATGAAGCTCCGCCCAGTTCCACCGATCGATATAAGACTCCGCCCACCACCACCGATCGATATCAAGCTCCGCCTATCTCGGAAAATCGATATCAAGCTCCGCCCAGTGAGCGGTATTCCCAACCGCCACTGGATTCTAAATATTCGACCGCGCCTCTATACGACCCATATAAGTTGGACAGCCGCGCTTCGACAACATTCGATCGATATCAGGCGCCGCCCATAACAGATTCCACAAGATACTCCACATTACCGGGTAGAGCTACAACAATTCCAATAAGAAAGTCATGGATAGAGAAGACTCCGTCTTTTGATGATCTACACTATATTCCTCCAGAACAAAGGGACAACCCAGATGGCGGAATAACTCGGTAGGTCTGCAAAGCTTTCACTCCAAGAATTAGGGTTGATGGAGAGATATCAAATTTGCTAATGAGCCCCGACTTCAAATGTTGCTACTGATAAAGTTCGAAGTTGCAGTAGCCTGCCAAAAATCAATGAAATAGAAATGTTATCCGATTTAAAATAAACTATTTTCCAGTTATGTCTACGATGTTGGTCGTCGGTCCTACCGAGGCTATGGGGTTGCATCCGGACGGTCACCGAGAGAATCTAATAGGAATAGCAGAGATTTCGAAAGCACCAAGAGACAGTCAAGGTTTGTTCGGTTTTGATAAACCAGACGATGTGAATAGTTCTAACCGAAGGAATAAATAAATATTTTTATAAAACCCATTCACACTTTCATTTCATTACTGTAAGTAATAGAATAAACCGTATTGTTTTTCACTGATCATTATTATTCAGATCACTTGAACCTATTTCTCGTACCCCAGCGACGGAACAATCTGGATTTTACTCCGGACAAGGATATGATATCATTAGACAATCGAGCTCAAACAGACTATCACAGTTGCCAGAATTAGTGAGTAAAGGGAATTTCTTCATAGACAACTCATTGGTCAAAAGTACAATAAGATAGATGCTTATGCTTATAAACAGAACTATATGTTACATTTAGCTTGTCGCTTAAACATCGGCTTAAAAAAGTCAATGTTTTAATCATATTTTATCTTTTTTCTAGGTTCATGCCGACGATAATTATGCCTACATTGATCCGAAGTCGAAGCCACAGCCCCAACCTGTAGTTGGAACCGAAATTCCGGTACAAAGAAGTTCGCCCAAGAAGGAAACGATGATTGATTTCCCAGCTGAGGAAGCATTTAAACGGTAGGCGACATTTTCCTGAAGAAGAGAACGTTTTGTTTCAATAAAGTATCCTCAAATTTTGTTAAAGGCAACTTTTATAGGATAGTATATTGGGTTTAACAAAGTTAACATGATCTTCGTTACAGAGACGATCCTAATCGTCGCAGTCAACGTGGCACAGGCCACACACCAACTAGTCCACCTGCTCCAGTACCAAAACGAAGAACTTCCGGACCACAGAATCAAACTCCCAATGAAGCAGGTTAGCTTTAAGAGGGATATATGGTTGCTACAAGTTTGTGATAACCAGTTTATTCTGCTTTATAAAATCATTAAGAGCAAACTACTAAAATGTTCCTTTTTTAAAGATCGTCGTTCGTGGATGGATCCTAATGTGGATATGAGGGAGAACCCGGAATATTCTGTGAATCCTCAACAGGTTATTATGAGAAGACCACAGGAGCAGAGAAGTCCTCAACATCAACAAGAAGTCAATGATCTTATGAAACAAAGAGAGGAAATGCTAAGGTAACGCCAACTTTTGCAAACTGGATTTTAAATAGAAATACGATCTCTATGACTAACTTGTTCACTTCTGTTTGTAACTTTCCTTTAGTAGGAAATCTTTACATTCAAAATATCACGAGACTAACAAAATTAGCCGACCATTTAGAAAAACTAGACAAGACGTGCAACGCGACTCCTATTTGAAGCCCAGGCAGGATCCACCTCCTCCTAAACGAGTATCACTTATACCGAGCTACGAGAATGCACCAGGACAACAAGAAAATGTAAGTTCGCAATGAACGCATCATTACTACATAAGCAATTGAATCGCAATGAACTCTATTAGTATTTTTAAATCAAAAAATGTATATTCAGGAGATAAATGAGTATATTATACCGTATGAAATGCGAGATTCCCGGGCCCCCATATTCATACGATTAGCAATGATGGAAAAAGGCAATCAAGTGGTTCGATTGAATGTTTTTGCTATGAAACTAACAATATATTAATATAACTAACAAAATTTGTTGAACTATTGTTGACAATTAACAACTTAACAAACAATACATCTGTGTCAATGTTTCACCTTCCTAGATGGGAATTTTAGTGGTCGGCTGATCCTTCGATAAATTAAATGCTTCGTGCTTTCTCGAGATCCTGTAATACTTATTTTGTTTAACAATAATGTCAGAATTTGTGTTTCTTTTTGCTTTACCTGTCTTTATTCATACAGTAATTCTCTATTCCTAGATCCGCCAAACGCAGCCTCAGGATCTTGGCTATGGAGCTCGCGGAACAGTCACTGTAGTTGGAAGGGAACAAGAGGTTCATATTATATACTTTATTTTACATTCATAATAACTATCAAAAATGTTATTGTTAGAATTTTCAAAAGATTGCATGAACGAGAGTACCAATTCATGCTACTTTATTCTTGGACTAAACTAAATACTGACTTGTCTCAGTAAAACTTCGAACAATTTATAGTTAAAATTATTTCTCTAATCGTTTGAAAAGACTCAGATTGATATTTTTGTAGTCTATTAAACTCTGAAACTTAAGCTTGCCCCGGCGCCTCCACCGCATAAATACAAGGACGACGCGTACAATGATTCGTGGGATGGAAGTATGATTAAGAGAGTATCTACCCAGGTAGCTAAAGCAGAATCCGGTGAAGATTAGACGGCACTCCTGGTTATTCGTAAAAAGATGGACAGCATTCGTATCAGCTTTTAAAGCTTTTAAATTGTGGTTGCCTTTAACCAGATCCCGGTTAGATCGAAATATATATATAGAAAGTATGCTATTAAAGAACCTTTTTTATATAAGCACTCAGGGTGTTTTTTTCAGATGATTGAAGAAGATCGTGTCCGCCGCGAGCAAAGTCAACTTCAAAGGGCAAATAAGCCAGATAACCTAAGGATTGGTGAAGGAGTAAGAGTTACACAGACAATAACAGAGACTACTGATCCACGATCACCAGCACCACCAGCTTGTGAGTAATTAATCAGATCCGATAATTGCCGGAAATTCAAGAGTGCAGGTTACAGGAATTTCAAAAAGGGATCTTTTATTTGTTTTCTTTGTGTAAGTGTTTGAACCAAATACATATTTAAGCAGCAGTAATCGTTTTAGCCCTAGTATACCTTATCGTCGGATTGGTAACATTAGGTTTTTGACAAAGTGTCCTTGCAGATCCACGCCAGTATCCTACAACACCTCGTGAAATCGGGAATGGAGCTACCGTCCAAGGAGGTGATAATGATAGTGGTTAGCAGGCCTTTACTTACCCTTTTAGGAAATAAAAATATTATTTTATCTAAAAGAATACACTGTTACTTGTAACTTTGTATTCATAGCAGAAAGAATATTAAATTAAACTTGTTCCTCTGTTTCACGCATTACTGTAACGCACTTAGAAGAATAGTCCAGTCCTTTAAAGTTATATTTGAATTCATTTTCTTTGTGGGACGCTATTCTTTTTCAGATGTGGAAGCTGCAGAAGACCGACCTTTAAGACGTCAGGATGGAGAAAACGGAAGGGGCTGGGGAATGAGGACCTCACAAGGAGCAAAGACAACTACAGTAACCACAACAACCCGGTCAGTTCTAGAAAACTGAGGAAACAACTAACTAAACCATTTTCTTTGGCTACACTTTAACAGAATTAGTAAATAAATTGGCTAAATGATACTTTCCTTTTTGAGAAAACAAAGTTTCAATTAGAAACTAAGCGTTCCTAAGCATTCCTATTTCCTGTAGAACAAATAGTTTTATTGAATTAAGTTAAATTTTAAATGCTGATTCTAAAAAACAAACTTATCCAGTACACTAATTTTAGTCGAATGCGAAACCGCACGTCTTATTGGGGCGATGAGTTCCCCCGTTGGAAGATTAAATTCTGGCTAGCCACTTTAATACCTATTATAACTGCCATTTTAGTGCTGATTATGTTGTTTTCAAAACTTTTCTCGTTATTATGCAAACAAAGATAACTACAGAAACTAACTACTAACTTACTCACTTGCTTTTATCTATCGCAAATAATATACTGACAATTTACTAGGGTATTCAACTGCAGTCCGGTATTTCCTATACAAAAAAAATCGAGATTTTTTGTGTTCGGAACTATCCTGGTCTCAACACCGTAACTACCGGCACCCGATAAAAGTGGGTCTCGCAGAGAAGACTACAGTAACCCGCTACAATATCTACTACAGTAATCCACTAACCGTTTTTAGGTCACAAATTGGTACTCGTAGGAGAGAAGGCGAAAAGGTATATGTCCGAGTTTTAGACTGGAGTCCTACTAACTGTTCTAACCCACGAGACTGCTTTCTTAATATTTTATGTTTTATTATTGCTCCACTCTTTATTTTAGCTGTTATTCTCACAGTTATTATTGTTTCTGTAACTGCCAAATAATCATAACTTGCTATTAACTAATGAAAGAACAAGATTACTTCGTTAAAAGGGGACGACCCTCAACCAGAACTTGTGAAAACAGAATTATATTAAACCCATTTTTATCCCAACTTGTTTTTTTTGCAAGTTTTTGTATTAATAGTTCTTGTTCGAAGGAGTCTCCCGAAAAATCCTAGAACACAAACTGATCCTAGCCATGATGTTGCAACAGTTTTAAGACTTTTCTGAAAGTGAAAAATAGTTTACTATCTTTTGGAACATTACCTGGGTTTTAAAGCGGACAATAATATTTATTCAGAACTATGTTAAACTCGCTAGAAATATATAAATCACCTTGGTTAGCAAAAGTTCTTGTAATTTTTACCACATCAAAAACAGCTTTTGCTAAGTTTGCTGTTTATGGAATTAACCAACCTATGGCTAATTTTAACATCACAAGTGAGTATATTCATACATCTTTCGTTATTTGTTAATATGTCTTTGTATTGTTGCTAGTCTCTTTAAGCCTAATTGATGAAATACTGTGATACACTAAATACGCAATTAATATGTTTATAAAGTCACGAATGTTCAAATAATAAAGTTTTACATATAATTAATTGTTTTCAATTGTCTTTCTGAAACAATTCAGTGCTTCTGAATATTCAACGCGTGTAATAAGGATTTTCATAAAAGAGGCCAGCCTAGGCTGTCTGTGAAGTCTTGTTTGGTTAATACAGCCAGAACTGCAAAGCCTATTGTATCTACTGCAACAATAGCAGTCTATAAAGAAGTAAGTACACAAATATAAACATAAAATTACTCAACATTGAAATTAAAACTTTAAATTCACGGTCCATTCTAAAATATATCATTAAAAGCTGACAAGCTATAGGTCATATGGTTGATTGAACTATCTATACTGGTATTTGAGTATAATAGTCTCAGGTGCGTGATATCAGCTTAAAGAGAAGATTGCTCTTATTTTAAAGTAATTGTTTTACATTTTCACAGCACTAGGCTACTATAAACATACAACAACACGTCTAGTAAAAATACATTTTGGTCGTAGGCGATAACTAGATGCAATTTAGTTTAAGGCCTTTCCCCAATATCTGTTCTGCTTTGCTTGCGAATTTAAAGGACCACACAGTCCAAAATTTTTGAAAACGGGTGGCCTTTTCCGAACACTGAGTCGCAATCATGCATGGAATTGTAAAAATACCGAGACTTTCCGATGCTATCGCCTTGGATAAACTAGTACAAAATCAGGTTTTCGAGAAATCTTGATATTTTTGTTAGCTGTGTATCAGATACATATATTAACCTTATATCTTACATACAAGCGTTAAACTTGTCAAAAACTATAACTTTAGAACCAAAATAAGTTGAACACTTTAGTTTTTAAATATCTAAGTATTTTTGATGTCTAAGAAAAGGCTAATTCGTTAATTCCTTGGGGGGCCGCTGGATGTATATATGTTGAGCTAGCGAACACTTTTCCAGCACGTAGTCATGGTAACGTTCATGGCGATTTAGAATATTCGGACACTGCGGTCAAACTAAATAAAGGACTGCGACAAATAGACCTTTAGGAACGCCCTTTAAGATGGAAACACCTTACTTTATACTTTACAATTGTTCTATTTTGCATAGCAAAATTTTATAAAGAAATATATTTTTGAAACTTTCTTTTAATATACGTATGCTCTATTGTGAAATAGTCACAAAAAGTTATAATTATTCAAATATTTCCTCTTAGTTGTTCGAGAAAAATAGATAATGAATATTTTGTTATGAAGTTGCCTATTTGTGGGTCTGCAAACATGCTATTTAGACGAGGTTATCGAATTGTTTTCGTTTTCTTAGTTTAAATGTAATACTCTTGTCCTTTAAGAAAAAGAATTCTTATGAAGATTACTTAACGCTGACTCATGAAAACGAATAGCCTTTTGGCTTGCTTTAGCGAGTTGGGCTTTTTTTTTGAATACTGACTGAAACTTAATCTTGTTATTTCTTATGTTTTATATAGTTAATAGTATAAATAGTTTGGATACTGTGTACCTTTAATTGTATGTAATTGTCGAAATATTCTTCTAGCTTTATATGCAACCGGTAAATGTTGTCTAACTCTTCTAAAACCAGTTCACTGTCAATAAACCATAAACAACAGAGAAAACAATATAACTACTGGAATTACATTACATATTTTACCGAAATTTGGTCTATTTGAAACTGTCTTGATTAAAAAAATATAAAAATTGTGTTTACCAACTGAATCCACCTAGAAGAGGTTGTTTAGGAACCAGTTTTACCGTAATTTGTAAAGATTTCATTGATTCCTTTTAATTTAAAGTAATTTTGTAGCTTTAAATTTAGTTTCAGTGAGTTCTATAGTTGTTACTTTAGTTACCTATTACTTTTTTCATTTCTAAAACATTCCGACACGAGCGGCACATTAACATTTCATAAGCTCATTGAACATAAGTGTCGCTAAAAACAAAAGTTGCACTCAAACTCCCCATATACAGTAGATATTCTTTATTAATAGATTCCTTTAGTACAATGTTTTTTAGTTGTTTTTAGGTATTCAAAGGTTTTTCTATACCTACACCGTTTGTAGCATGGATAAACATCCTGAAGGTTCACGAATTCAGAAAGCCAGCACTTCGACTTTTAAGGTAAATTATTCTAACAATAAGCCGAGAGGCGAATGAAAAAACTTTTAAAACTTCGATGGTTTCGCTAGATGAACCACAGGGTTTGCTAGCATTATGTTACTGAACGTTAATTAGTTTTTATTTCTATTCGAGTTATTCTGCTCTTAAAGTTATACACAATTATTGTATAAGTAATTAACAAATTGAAGTAAAATGTAGGGGTTTACATGATATTGAATTTTAACTTACGTATTTGGGTTACTAGATTCTAGTGACGATACGATGCATATTCCAATAATATAGTGGAAGTTTATCCGACTTGTATGATTATTTAAATTACATTAAATTTAGGTAACTGGTGAATCGCTGGCTAGATTTCTAAAGTCTATATGCATTATAAACACCAGATATGGGATAGACAGCTCGCCGACCCGAAGACCACCGGTACAATAAATTAATAAACTTAATTAGTTTATGTTGTTAAGGGTGTTTCGAGGCTTCGTCTCAGTCAAATAATGGATGATCAATCGGAATACGGTTCTCCTAGAGGTAAGCTATACTGATAACATTTTCATAGAACAATAGAATTTCTAATGTTATGTATAATTAATTTATAATATGTTATTTAAAGGATTGCCACCCATGTCTCCATGTACTCCTAAGTCTATTTCGGAGAGTCTTAAATCAATTGGATTCAGTCCTCGATCACCCCGGTGGATACCGGATACACAGTTTCCTAGTCTACCCGCTTTTGTTAGTAGAGAATCTACAAAAAAGGAAAATGTGAGTAAACGGACTTCAGATGATTCCCTTCGTAAACGAGATGGGCGGCCTACTTCTGTGCCCATCATTTTTTAGCCAGGCCTTCAATATTTAGTTTGCAGACCAATAGATTATTATTAGCAATATAGGTCATACAAATTTCATTTGTATAATTTTTCTTAATCATGAGCTTATAATAATAAGAATGTTGCAGAAATTGTTCGACAGCATTCTGAACAAGGATAAATTGGTAGTTGATAGAATCCCAGTAGAGACAACACCAACGAGCAACAAAGTAGCTCCTTTGGCTAAAAAGGAAGAAGTCTATTCGGAGCTATCTGAAGTTAGTTATGACTCTCTTTTGTAGAAGTACGCACAGCATCTGCACTGGTCCCGTAAAGTCAATATTTCCCAGTGTTTGGGATTACTGTATGTTGCAGAATGCCATTAGCTGTATAAGCAAATCTCAAACAGGGAGAAAGTACGCCTTAAGAGGGTGAACATTGTTCATTATATTACAATACAAAATTTATGATAAGAAAGTTCTAGTTGGAGTATGAAGAAAGTTTCGTTAATCCAGAACCATTAACCTTGAATCAAACTCTAGAGCCCCGAGATTTGATGGCTTCCTAGTTAGATAAGAGTGTTCTCAATATGTTATTTTCAACGCTAAAATCCTCTTTTTTATAAAATAGCACTTCTATCTTATATAAATATTGTATTTTTCTTCCACTATATTTCTTTGTTGGATGTTCTGATCAGTGAAAAAGCTCAATGCTCCCCATTCGTATTACAACACTACACACCTATCACTCAGTCACAGAAAGGCAAAAACGTATTTTGAGAGTGAATGCGTTAGGCTGACCACATTATTACTACAATATATATATATAATTACTTTATAACATGAATTAAATAAAGAAGTAATTCTTATAGAACTATACTCTCATTACTTTATGTACATCTAATGCTATTGCTTTCTATGGATTATAATAATTTCATGTTAGTTAGATTCAAATAAGACATTGCAATACATAACATTCTGCCATTCGAAACCATGGCAAGACCGCCGTCACAACATTTCTCTTTGATTCGATCATTTGCTAACAATAAATTTTTAACGTTTAGTTTTATTGAAAAATAAGAGTTTAGCTGGAAGATTTGCAATAATTTATCAATTATTGCGAATCGTCTAACTTCTATGGCTCTGAACGTAAAAGATTTGAAAAAAATAGCTGAAAACCGAAAAATAAAGCAAAAATCCCTAGCAAACTTAGTAACATTATCAGTAATAGTCTATTATTGTTCAATATATACTCTTCTTTCTGAATAATCTTTTATAATAAGTTATATTATATTGTCCCTTGGATGTGTTAGTGCTCTCTTTTAGTGTAACAAAGTGCCTTGGATGAGATGCTCCCGTTCCCTCAAACCTCCTCTTTATACCTATTTCAACTTCCCCATTCAAAGAAAAATTGCGAATATAATCAATACTTTATCGATTTTTATCCTAAAAACATATTTCTTGGCAAAATCTAAGTTTTTATGAATGAACACCTCTAGTTTTCACTGTTGATTAACTAAAATTGCAACTAATCATTCCAAAGTATAGTTTTTTTGTTAAATTGAAGTTTTAAGTGTATCTGACAATAATATTAAAGACTATTTGTTTCTTATAACTTACGAACTTGTCATTCCTTTCTGTTTTCATTCAATCAGCTAAGTTTCACTTTATGGTTCCAATCACCTTAGGCTAATTTTCTTATAATTATACAGTTTCCGTTTTAATGTGAAGCCTGCCCTAAACAGTATTACTATGCGAAAAGAAACAAGCATCTTAACCAACTAGCTAGTGTGAAATTAGGAATATTATATATGTCTTATCAGATAAACCAAGGTTTCTTGTCCAGTAGTTAATCCTACACTAGACCCCCTATAATATTTAATAGTTTTAAAAATATAAATGTTTCAAATATCTAAGTTATTATAAGTTTCTTCAACAGTGACTCTTTTAATACAAATCGCTTATTTTAATGTTTATATGTATGTAAGAATATTAAATTAATGCATAGTATGTATTACATTTGTAATTATTTTTCTGACAAATCCCTGTATTCATGCAATCTTCTTTCAAACATTCTGTTTGAAATAAATGTGAGCAAAAGCAGCACATGGTTCTGTTTTCTTTTATTGATCCTTACTTAAATTCGAACCATTTGTATTCTATATAGTTAGTTTTCTGCTTTTCTTAGCTTTCTAGATATCGATTCTATGATTTGTCTGAACTTGAAATGGCCGTCGGCAATGCTGTTCAAATTGTGTTAAGCGCCCTTTTGATTAATTACAATCAATTTACGTTCATCGTATTTCACATTGAACAGCTAGCAGAGATACGTTCATAGAACATACCTATAGACTGCATATTCATTGCTATTCTGATAAAGTATATTATATAAGTTGATAACTAATCCTAATAATCCTACATCTACTTTTATATCTAAGATAAACTGAAACAATATCTATCTTTCTAGCGGTTTATTTTGAAAGACACTTATTTAAATAGTAAAACACTCCCTAACTTACTTGGAATACAAATGTTACTTTTCCATACTCATGATGCTACTTAAATTGCATCTTCTATAAAGGCACGGCACCTCTTAAATAGACTACTTCTGATCCATATTTAGAAACATGATAAAATCTTACATAACTAATACTTCCTCATTTGACAAGCCCCAAGCATTAATGTAAACTTTTATAGTTTATTTCTGGATGAGATCTGCTTGTTATTCATTGTTAGGTGTCTTTCTACTTTCTATATTCCTAAAGATAAAATATCATTTCACGCGCATGTTCTATTTTGATTGATAACTAGTCTGTACAGTAAAAGAAAGTGGGCCAATCCCTAAAGGCTTAGAAAATAGACAACTAAGCATATAACGACACTAGTGCTAGGCGGAAGCCGTTGAGAAAGTTTATTTTGTAAGTAAATTATAGTCTGTATCAAAAACTATGTTTCTAAGGGAAGAAACGGTGTAAAGTTGATAAAACATCGGTGGATTAATACTGCGCTTTAATACAAAGCTCTTGCATTAGACTATATTTTTAAGCTAAATTATGAATTTTGTTATTATCTATTTTAGTATATTTCCGCCTTTAAAATGACCCATTTCTTTAATAATAGTGTGACGAAATTTTGAATGGGATTTAAATAAATGCTCGGTCTGTTCATCAATTTGTTTTTAAACTATCATACTCTTTAACTTCCTTACAAAGGATTATATCTACAAATTCCCATTTTTGAGTTTTGATTTAGGTTTTCTTCGTTTTTTTTTCTTTTCTGTTAGTAATTGGAACACGACGGTCATCATTTGTTCTTATTAACAGATAGACAAAATTCAAGGTCAATTCCTTTAGAAAAGAACTTCCAACAGTCAATTTGCTCTATTTTAACAATTTTATCAGTTTCATACAACTTTTCTTATAAATGCAAAGTTAGAAAAACATTTTTCTTAGTTGCTTAGCTACGTTTAATGATACATTTGCGCAAAATCTACAGTCCCCCTTCAACAACCGGGAGAGCGATACTTTGGAAGAATAAATCAGTCTATTTTTTGGCAATCCCTTCCTAAATGGTACAGTACCTCTGTTTTTTAGAGAGCTGTAAAAATAATTTTTATAAACATGGTTTGTTCAAAAGCCTCGACAAAGTACGATCTTAGTCAATTTAATTTTTGTTTACCCCTATTTTTAGCAAAAGTTTCAAATTTCACAGTTAAAAAAGGTTGTAAATAGTTTGTTTTTGTTTTTTAATAGGCTAGGTGTTTTGTGTAATATTGTTTCTCTCAGTGACTAGGTATAGGGCTCTTTAACGCCAGTCAGCTCCTCGATTAACACAAATCGATCCTTCGGTCAAATAGATGAAATGACCACCCAGCAAAGTAATGAAGCCGGCTTTATACAATTATATAATTAGCAACTTTCATAATATATTAAACTTCTACTTCCTATCTACTCAGATAGGAAATTTTGATAGTTTTTTGCAAAAGATCGTTCCCAAATTACAGCATAACTTCTCATTTATTTGAACAGAATAAGTTTCCATAACAATTACATTGAAAGTTTATATTGCTATAGAAGTTTATTTAGCAGAAAACGGTGGAGAAACTGTGCCAAATCTATGTTTTTAGGCACTCTTCTGCTCACCTCATAGGGCAAATATTTGACTGAATCATAGCTTTTCTAGTGTTTCGACTGAGTTCAGTAATTTATTGCGAAACTTGGGCAAATCTATCATAGTAGCGACAAATGTCTTAAGCGAACTTATATTACTAGAAGTACTATGTCTGTAGTTATACCATATTCAACATCTGAATGCAACCCTAAGCTTTTTCTGCTTTAATTACGTTGCCTTAAACTATTAAATTTTGAATGAACTTCCTGCATTTTCGCCAAAAACGTTCACTTTGAAAGTTATCGCCAATTATTATTCAATGGAAAATTCTGATCAGATTTCACATTTATCTCTAAATTCAGAACTTAGTTATCTTTTAGCTGACTGTCTTTTAGTTATTATTAGTTCTTTCTAAAGTTACTTTAGATTATATAATGCTACCTTTTGTTTAAAAGGAGCATTGTTTTGTAATGTTTATAGAATTGTCGGATGCTCTTCGGTGCTTGCCTTTTTTTCTTTTGTCATTAAGTTGAAAGACAAATAAGTTCAACAGTTTCCGTGTAGTTAACAGATATTGATTATTGGCAAGCGGAAATAGGTTCATTTCTTTTTCGAGAAGACAATTTTCTTTCAAGTTTCCATACTTATAGGCCAAATGTCATTATAATCGGTGACAAAGGTTTCTTGTTCTTTTATAAGGAATTATTTTCTTTCATATTGAGTTGAACGTAATTAGAATAACCTATGTAGCTTTCCATTTCATGATTTCGTTCTTGATAACAGTTTGTTTTATTTTTGGCTTATTAGAGTCCTAATCTATCGAGTTTGTATTCTTTAATTCTCGACAATTTTCAAAAACAGACTTTTCCATGCAGAAAAGAGTTTTGTATATTGAAGATAAACTTTTAGCTCTTGATTTTTGCGTAGGATATTTATTGATTTTTATTTGAAGAATTGTTAAATAACTAAAAACCTAAACAACAAACAACTGCGCACTCTATGAAGACACTCGATTGCACTCAAACACAACCTCACAAAGTTAGCGTTCCATAGTTTTTAAAGCGTTACTAAACCAATTATAAAATAAACAAAAGAATGTTTAAAATTATTCTAAACTTAATCATTAATTGCTCCAATTGGGACCTTAAAATATTTTTCCAGTTACTTTTACTGACAATAAGCCAGTTTTTAAAATTTTCAATTTGCTCCTCATATTTTAAATAACAGTTTACACAGGTTAATTTCTACATGTTAGGTTCATTTTCATCCTTCATAATACTAATAGTTATGTATAACACCTATGTGACATTAATATTAGTTATGTTGGTCTAGCTTTCTAAATAATTATTAATTTTCCACTTTTGTTTTTCATTTCTTTTTTCTACATGTTCTAGGGGTTGTTGGAGCAAGCTCTTGCAATTTCAAGTGTTTGACTTTTCGCGTTTTTAATCCACAAAAGAGAACTTGCTCATGACAAACGGCTGGTAATTATGATACAGAAAAAGAGAATGAGAAATGCATTGTCAAAGTAAAATATAGTAATGAATAACGAGAAATAACAAATATAGTTTATATGTAAAACATAAAAACTCTGTACTCACTCTTACAATATTTTAAGTATATTTCAAGTATATTTTAAGGACTGTAAAAATTAAGCCGTACTCAAACATTTTACTTTAAAGTTAAATAGCATATTTTTGTAATAACTTATTCAGTTCATATATATATTTTTTTAGCTAGTTCATTACGAGAGAACTTTTAACTAAAACCTTGTAAAGCAATTGCTAGACGTTAAAATGATACTATTGATAATTATAACAATCTTCTTATTTATATAATTCTTCATAATTGCTAATTTATTGATTTTTCTCCTTTTCTCACCTTTCTGTACTTAATTAGCAGCGTTCCATTTCAGAGATTGGTGTCTCGACTACCTCGGCCTCCCTAGGCGTCAGCTGTCTGTCCGTAACCTCCTATTGCCACCCGGTTAGATCCTCACCCCCCACCGAGGACCGCCATGTATCGACCAATCATAGATTATTCATCTACTTCATCAAATCATCAATTCCCTTCGGAATACCGTCAAAATAACAATGTATATGCAAACTCCCCGCCAGAATACCCCTCCAGAATGCGGTCTCAAAGCGCCGATTCCCGAAGAGTAGGAGCTTATGTTCAAACGGGCCCGGACTACATGGCCCCGGACCCTCCTCCACGACAACAGGTTGGGGGGTACAACTTTCCGTCGTCGACCTTCCGACGACATTTTGCCGATGGCGAAGCTGTAGTGGATGAGTTGGACTTAGGAGGACACTTGCCGGGCTCGCTGGCCACCGCCACTGGATATGCCCAGCCGGCGCAGCAGCAGCAAACTCAGTTTAATAACCACGCCCCCAATTTCACACAGCAACTAAGAGAGCGCAGTCCTACTAGCAGTTCTGCATTACTGAATCTGCTACAAAGATATCCTTCAGCAAGACAATCTGTATTCCTCGAACCACCAACGGTACCCCTTTCTTACCAAGCCCACACGCAGTCCCAGATCCACTCCGGAGCTCCGAGAATTATCCGGAGCGAAGGAAATCATCGCCAGTTGGATACGCATGTTTACAGGCCAGCAGACGCCAACAGCCACTATCCATTGGTTGAAGTTGCAGGTTACCGAAACAACGAACTAGCTAACCTAAATAACTACAATAGTGATTCTATTCAATCTAATTATTCATACAATACTGCTAATCCCGGTACTCTACCCCACAATTTCAGATTTGCTTCAGATTCTGGCCCTACTAATCGTATTACTGCTACTCCAACTGAAATCTCTAACTATTCCCTATTTTCTAAAAGTAACTCTAATAACAACAATAATACTATTATAAATAATAATAACTCTGCAAATAATTGGCCTCCAGATTTTCAAGAATTTGCTCAACTAAACTCCCTTTTGGACGCAGTAATTGGTGGAGAAGGCGACGATATGAGCAAAACCACCTCGGAATGGCGCAATTCTTTTGCGCAGATGCAAGAACGCTTTAAGAACAGAGTTGCAGACGCGCATGACATGTACCATCCTGCGTTTACCAGCAGCGGAGCCCCAACGCTACCCCGGAGAGGAGGCCAACTTCTGGTGAAATCATCAAGTCATCATGCCTTTCCGGAGCATTCAATGCTAGCTAACGCAGTGGAACGCCGAGCTGCTGAAGCTCCAGAAGTTCGTCGTTCAGGAGCAATTGACAGTTTCTGGAACAATTCAGTAGCTAAACAACCGACTTCGCCCCCCATTCAGAGAATTCCAACTAGTCTTACTGCAGCAGAACGGCTCCAGATGCTACAGGAACCTGCCGATGGCAGACCCGCTACTCCAGTGATACCACAAAGAGCAGGAAGTGGGCCTGCTCTAGCGGCCCGTCGTGAGTACTACCTGAGCGAAGCTTCAGCCCCAGTTAATCAACCCAATGAACGAGACAGACTTACGCCATCTTTTACTAGAACATTTGCAAGCTCTCCTAACTTTTCGGAGCTGGATAACGCAGTTAGTGAAATGAATTCTGAAGTTCGTCGCACTGGATATTCTCTTGGAGCGCGACGTCTAGGCGGCTGCGCACGGTTTCCTACCGACGAGGCTGCGTTCAGCCCTCCTCGGACACTGGCTCCGGCTCCGCATCGCGGTTTACATTCCGCAAGTCCCACAGATTCTGTCAGTGAAACATCTTCAGTCTACCAGATTCCAACCGGGCTACCCCATCCAAAGCCAAAACACAACCTTAAGGAGCAGCTACATCAGGCGGGTATTCAGTCTACATACTTCAATCGTACATCTCCTCGACCAGGACCTAATTTCCCGGTACCTTCAACCGGTAGTGTTGCATCCAGGATTACTGAGTTTGAACGTCGTCCCGGAACACCGACACTGCAAATTTCTACTGCGTTTAGCCATGAGAGAATGGGTGGTCTATCTAGCGGGCCTATGAGTCCTAGGAGTACGGTATTTCGTAGTAAGCCAGTTATTCATGTGGAGATGGGAACTCACCATGCATCCAGGACCCCCCACACCGCATCAACACATTTCGACTTCCCGATGACGGTGAGTGCGGTATCAATAATTCAAAGCGCGGTCTTATAATCAAATTAGAACGGGGAAACTTTTTAGCATTGGGTATGCTAGTGAATGTTATTTTATTAGATATATTTCAGCAAGTTTTTGATATTCATTTCAATGACCACTTTTCGTTGTAGCTATTACTTACACTAGGGGATGTTTTGAACTATTTTATAGTTTGTAAAACTTTATATATGTTTTATACCCAAATTTATTTTATTTTTTGAAATATTGCACCTCAACTAGATATTCCATAACAATTTTCGAATCACTCTGCACCAAAACTGTCATAACGAGTTACAGTTATTTTAACTTTTTGTCGATCTTTTTTTTGAATGTTTTACTCTCATAATTTTATTTAAAAGAACAAACACAGCTACAAACACATATTTGTCGCAAATTTCAGAACAAATACGCTTTCTCTGGGTTTTGTATATATTTATGTTATTTAAGCTTTCGAGGAATCCATCAATATTTTCAGTGAATCAATTGCTGTGGTGTAGTCCAATAAAATCATGCAATAGACTGAATTTATTAGCAATAATGACCCAGAGTGTTATGCATAAAAACAATAGCTTTAAGGAAATAATATAATAATGATATTTGGAAAGAAATATATATATAGTTTCTATATGAGGAATATGGATACTAAGCAACACCTTCTGTGAGGGTTTAAAAACATAAATTAATTTACACTGTGTTTAATTTATTTTGGGCTTACACTTTTTGTGCAACTACGAATCCCGGAAATATATGAGCGTTTTCTTTTTGTTTTGCTTGAATTTACGTTAAAATAATTCATTTTCTGTAAAAGCTATTATTTTGAAATGTAACCTTTATAAAAGATTAGATTGTCAACCTTTTTTGGAATATGTTTTAGAATATGTTCCCATGTCCAGTTCAGTTACAGTAGAATTTTGCTCTGAATTATCAATAAATCGAAGTTAGTTAACTTTTGCTTTCTTTTTGCCTAGGATTTGCGTGTCTTTTTGCTTTTTTTCCACTGGAAACAGTTGTTCTTAGACGTCGAGATTTCTGTCATTTATCAATTTAAAAAAGAACGCAATTCGTTTGCAACGCCCTAGTTGCAGTCAATCTGTTATTTACGAAGACCAGGAGGGATCCACGAAAAAAGATTATCGGAAATGAATAAGAAAGCATTAACCTAGCATCCTAAGTATGATTATCATATCAGTTTTGAATTATAAAATCGAAAAGGAAGATTCGTTCATAAGTAACCTCGTAGGGTTTTGTTCGGTCTGGAAAACTCTTTAAGCTCTAAACTGAAGAAATAAAATAATAAAAATAAAAATAGTTTAATTAGATTTTAAAATATTGACAGTTGGTTTTACAATAAAAACTGAATCAAACTTTACAAAGATCTTTTTCCGACTGTACTAACACGAAAGAGAACAGTCATCAAAATTTCGTCTGTAAATCAAAATAATCGGTTATTTAGTAAATTATTGACTAATTAAAGCTTATCATAACTTTATTTGCTTAAATAAAAACAAAAGATGCTGACATCATAAATATTTGTTCTACGCAAAGCCCACTTCATTACGTGAGCAGACTCAAGTATGCCGGGCCAGGAAATGCCTTGATTCCACAGATTTAAGCTATTTAACGATTTTGTAAAGGTAACTTCTTTATTAGCAATAGTTTACAAAATGTAAAGTTGTTCAGTATTAATATAGTTGTTAGCCTAAGTACGTGATACTTTTCTTATATACTTCTAAATTATAACACACGTTGCCAATTTATTTTATCCAATAAGTTTTGAAATTAGTTATTTCGAATGTACAAAAAGTAATTCGTAATATTTTCGTTTCTAGATTTGTGAACGTTCACAGGCGGCTAACTCGCTTCATTTTTGAATGACGAAGATCAAATTTCATTTGCAAAAAGTGGGCGACATTGCTCCCTTCTAACTTATTAGTTTAAGAATGAACACAATTGAACTCTCATGGATAGAATAAGCTTCTGTATTACTAGACAATTGTTTAATACGCTTTATCAAGAAGCGCATACTTAATACCTTTCTCAACTAGTTTTTGTATTTTAGTACCATTACTAGGTTTTAATAATACCGGTTCTTATCGATGAGTTGGAACATCAGTTAGTTATTCAGTACATAAACTGAATAACTTACTGACCAATACAGTATAAACAGTTTAGTTTGCTTCGGGACCGGTTGTTTATAACATTTTGTGAGCGAGTAACATTCTTTACTAAGAGCCCCCCACACTCATTACAAATGCACGCAATGGTCCCTCTTATGACTATGAATTCTGCTTTATTTTATAGTTTATATGAATGGTTAATTACAAACCATTCATACTCAGACTCTATTTTCCAGGACACTTGCATTTTTGTTATTTTAATGTTCTAACAGTGATAATTGTGCAAATGCAGCCTAACGACCCCCCACGAATAGATAAGAAAAACGCAAGATGTACCCAGAACGTGCCAGCCAGTTGTTTAGAATGTTTTAAGTATTACCGTTTGAACAGTTACTCTTCTAAAAATGTCAAATTATACTAAAGTATCTCAGTTGATAATCGAATAAAATAAGTTTTTGTTTATCAGTTAACAACTTTTTGTATAGACCACCCCGCCGATATGTCCTACAAAAAGGTTTTATTTTTGTTAATTGTCTTGTTTCTAATTTATCATCGCTAGGAAACTCGGTCGGCATGTTTTTCGCTAGTAGTGGATACAATCACTCTACTGACCGATATACATGTTTTAGCTGATTCGATTACTAGCCAATTTATAACTGCAAAAGCACGATCCACGCTTATTTTATTATTTAAAGTCTCATCGTAAAATATACATAGTTTATGTATTCATTGTGAACTGAAGATACCTTAAGACTCAGATAATACCCATTTATTCTGCAAAATTTTACCGCATAAAGTTTTGAAACAGTTTATATTTGCAAAATTTCTCTGTAGATCTTAAAATATGAAGAATTATTAAAGCATCATTTCTTTTTATCTAACAAGCAGTTCATCGCAGACAATCTTTCTGTTTTCATGGAATACGTAGTGAGACAAGTGTTTTTGCACATAATAAAAGTAGTTCTTATGATAATCTTGAGACTTTAAGTTTCGAAAGTGCCGGTGCTGCCCCGCTCGGTCTAGAGATGTGGTTGTTTTCCGTTTTCCTAAGTTTAACAATTTTCGAGTCGAAAACAATTTGCGTCCCTGTTCTCAAAAGGCGAATTCAATTCTAAATTTCTAAATGATTTTGTTCCGTTGTTCCCTTATTCAACTTTAAAACTTCCTAAATATTCTTGTTTATTGTTCGTTCTTTAGATTAAAGTATTTTCATATTTGTATTTCCAAACCGATTTCTGAAATTGATAACATTGAAGTTATTGTTTATTATTTTATTTTATTCAAGCAAAGTAATTCAGAGTTATGCAGTAAGTGAAAACTCTTGTGCATAATTGTGTCAACTACAATTCTACAACTATATTCCACTTTATAAGTAAAAAGATCGTAAACATTTGTCTGAAACACAGTTGAACTACCAGCCGAGATCTTCTTCGTATCTGATAATCTCAACAAATAGTTGACCACCTAGTGAGTAATACTACTCATATCTTTAAACAACCTTCCTACGCATTATATATTCCATGACTGTGGCTCTAACCTCCTTTGTTTCTTTTGATTGTACTGGTTTTGTTAGCTAATCTACGTAGTTGCGTACCTTGGAACCCGTAGGTTTGATATTAGTTAGGTGTCACATTTCACACTCTTTCATCAGAACTCAAAAGCAGCCGCCCAATGATAAGATTTTATAGCCCAAATAGTGAAATTTACTCTTTTAACCCAACGCCACGTCGTATTTATACCCCTACAAGCATATGAATGTGCACACTTTGCTCTTACTTTCCCACATTCTGGGTTTTTATTTCTGTTTCAAAGTTTCGCGCCAAAATATACTTTCTTAGCATACTATTCGATTTAATTCTGCAGTTTTGATGTTATTAATCGCTAAGCTGTCTAATTTATGGAATGAACATTCTCCGAGTATGGTTTAGCTTGCCTATTGCTCACTCTCTATTATGAAAACTCATATCTTTGAAATTGAATTGACCTTTCCAGTATGAAAGTATTGGCTTAGGAGTACTCCAAAGAACTTTGCAATAAAGTAATTACTTTAATATCAATGTCCCAGTCTAGATTTTGTAAAGTAGTGTTATAAGTACTGTATTAGTCTGTATTCTTTCTTCGGCTTTTGATAGTATAGTGTTAGGTCTGGTTTCGTTGCACATTGTTCCATTGAAATGATGTATCGACGACTCCGTCTATTCTATTCAGTCACCCTGTGTTTACCGACCAATAATGACCGGAAATGGTTCTAACCGTCCTTGCCAGTCAGTTAGAACACCCAAGATGCCAAACACCTTGTTTGCAAAGCTTTTTTCTCTCAAAACTATGTTTCCCGGAATTGCCGAAGTATACTTTGAAAGTCTCCCAGATTTCAGCCAACACAACATTTTAATAACTTTAAAATGTTAGTTTATTATTCAGCTTTACCTCCCGCAACCTCATAAAATGTATGTAAAACGATAATGAATATATCGAAAGATATGGCCGTTCCTTGTTTATATTCTACAATTGACAGATCTAATTCAATTAGTGACAGATATCTGTCTTGTAACAATCTATCTGCCTGTTTGGGTTGCCGTCGCCTTTTCTACCGGTTTTGGCTATCAGTTTCCTTTTTGGGGCCTAAACATATATCATTTTGTATTTCTTTTGTTCCATTATATCAGTGGGAACCTTTGTAATTGCAGTTACAAACTAATGGCGTGTACATAGATGACCTCATCCGAGAAATTAGCTTCAAGGTTCAAAAACAAGCTCTCTAAAACTAGCCAGTCCGGTATTTAAAATTCAATTCCAATGAAAACATGGGCTCTTTTGTAGAATTGTTGGTATCTGAAAAATAACTATCAACTACAATTTATACATCCTTTAGCAAGATAAGTTTAAAGTGTGGTGTTGAGTTTCAAATTCTATTTCATTTTCTACGCAATCAGCGGTGTGGTTTTAATTCCGCAGGCCGGCGCAACAAATATCAATTCTGCATGATGAATGTTCTGTTACACAGTACATTGCATCTATTCGGCATTATTCTCTCGCTATGTCGTTTTTTCTTGTCAAGAAAGGACATTTTCCTATTTTTGTCCGACATCGTTGTCCAATATAAATGCCCTCAAAAATGATGGCGTAATTTAAGTCATGTTGTTGGGAAATAATTGAATTTTAGGGATTCATCATTATAAAAGTTGTGTATTTTCAAATACTGCAAACTTTTGAAGAAAATGAATCTGTGTGATTAAATTAAACGATTTCTTACTTCTAAAATCACTGATACAGCTAAAGTTTTTCAAGTATTCAGTTAACATTAAACGAGCAGTTGGCACCTCACTTTTGTGGAACCAAAGTAAAGTTGATATAACTTTTATCTAATAGCCGTGTCCCGGGGAAGCTCTTTCAGGGCCTTCCGGGTGTGTTAATTGCAATAATTGAAGTGGTGTTTCTTTTTGCTGAAGTGAGATGGAGCTTGTTTCTCGATTTGCATATTGCGATTAGTCCAAAGGACAAACAAATACAAGAGTCGGCTGCCACCCCGGCAGGCCGCCCCGTGCCAACATCTAGTTCCTACGGGCATTCTTTATTCCGCAGCTCCACATTCCCCGCTTCAGCTTATCATTTACTTTTTCTACAAATTATATGTTTAAACATTTAAAAAGTATCTAAATTATATGTAACTTTACAATACTTTCGGAACATTATAGCAAATGTTGTTCAGTTGCGAGTACCTTTTGCGAACGAACATCGTGAACATCTTGCACGGTGTTTAGTTCATCAAAAATCGAATCTTAGGCTCAATTTTGGTAAAAAAAGCCATTCAATACTTGTTCTAAATAGAAACTTTCACTCAATAATAGTAGTGGGGCCCAGCGCGAAAAATATCTTCAAAAGTCTTCAGTTTTAAAGTACTCAAGTTCAAGTACAGCTTTTCTTTGCAACGTAATTATCAGATGACGATGTTTGTTCCCGTAAGATACACGTCGGTTCTCGCGGTGGTTGTTATTTATTAATAGGTAGATATAATCTATATAGATATAGACAGATTATGATATCATGTTAAGCACTTTATATCCAATAATCATTATCGATTATTTAGGTATGATGGACAATCGAAGTCTAATTTCTTTATTTATATTTGAATATTTATCATTTTAATCTTAAATATTATACTTATCGAAAGAGCTTTCATACCAATAACGAGCAGCATCATACTATTTATCGTAACCATTTTGAAAACAAATTACCTGTTACTTTTTTTAAATGATTTTTAAAATATAGATAATTTAGAAACTGTTTTTACTACTATAAACTACTTGTTGATTGGCAGACCATTTATATTGATTAGTCGGCAAATATCCCTTTTATATGTTATAAACATATAAACATTGTTATTACAACATTATTACATATTTTGGTTTTGATGTTTTTCACGGGGTTTCTCATACCGTTCAGTCTCGTTGAATCATGCGGTGCGGCGAACATTTTACCTAATTCGAATATTCTAAATAAATGTTTTGCTTATATAGAAAACAGCTGACATTGACTATAATTTAATGGTCGAAATCCTTGAAGATGAGCTTTTTCATTCTGAATATTGGAACCTTTTTTGCTGTTCCTATAAACATTTCTTTCATTTTTCATTGCGAACTAACTATATTTTTCAAATACTTTTTTATAGTGAAAAACCTGATTACATCATTTTAAGGTATAGTGATTCCCTACTAAAACATAATTAAGTTAATTAGAAACATTGATTAAAAATATTATTATTAGCAAAACCAGTATCCCTCAGCAAGTTTCATGTTGATCCAGGAGTTTCCGTTGCTCCGGCGTTCTCTTTGCGAACTTTCTAGTTTAGTTTTGACAACAGACTAGAGTATCTTAGCCTCTACTGTTTATCCAGCGAGATGAAGCCAATTTTCTTTGTTTAAACAGCGATCATTGTGATGACAGTGAAGCTCTCTTGAAGGCAGATACAGTTTATCTCTAATGATTTTAGCATTTAAGTTACTCTTGCGTGTTAACTCTATATCATTGTATTAGGGACTAACAGTATTTCACAAACGTTTTGTCTTTATTTAGATTTAGTTTATTCTTTTCTGTTTACTTAAATTATTTAATGTCATAATACTGCAAATACTGAATATGCCATACTTATATTCCTTTTGATATTTAAGTACGGCAATTGAGCAGTTAACTTCAAACTTCAACCTACTTTTGAATAATAATTATTTATCAATAATTGCTTTCGTATCCTCTGATTTCACTTATTGAATTGCAGTTATGTTCTCCAAAAAGCCAACTTTTCTCAACCTAAGCTTCTCTCAAGCTATCTGAGTTGCCCGACTCAACACCATATTATTAGTTATTTGATCTTACATTCCAGTGCATCCAAACCAGGTGCTCCTTGATTTCGATTCGTGGATTCTTGTAGTCAACTACTGATAAGACAATTTAAAAATAGTCATAGTAGTTTGGGTTTTAGCCAATTCGTCTTTGATTTGCATATGTTTACATTGCTTTCATAAGAAAGACTGATCATTTGACTGATTGCGTCATAAATATTCTTCTCATCGTTAATACACGCCTTTATACATAGTTTAGAAATGGAATTATTATGTCTTTTATTATATTTAAATTACATTTTTATTACTTTAGCCATATTTTCAGCCACAATCGGTCTTTGTCTCTTGTCAGCTAATGTAGTTGAATGTTTACTTTTGTATAAATAGGATAATATTTATATGCTTTGATAACAAACTTTGGAAAGCTATCTGAGAGTCATTTTAACATTCTTTAGAGAATTCACTTGTTCATTTCTTAACAAGTCTCCTCTTAAAATATATCAAAGGCAGAATACTTTATATTTCTGTAAAACTTACTTAACCTTAGCTTTTAACTGTAATAAACTGAAATATTTGCCTAAACCAGCAAAATACCAAAATCCGGCACCTTTTTTAAAATATTGTTGTCCGACATATTATATCTCTGCTGATTTTTGTATCTAATCCGCAAATCCAAATTCTTTCTGCTAAAATATTTCTTTGTACCGTAAGCGGCTCTTGCTGATCCACTCGAGACAAAGTGCTGGTTCCATGTTGCCGTATTTGTTGCTTGTTGGGTGGTCCAGCTGGCTCGTATTTGCTCCAAACGTCTTGTACAAATCTATGTTTAGACAACAGACAGCACATCTCACGTAGACTAGCAGTTTAATTGCTTTATATTATATACTTTCTATTGAATTATACTTATAATATAAAATATAGTCGGCTACAAAATCTAAGCTTCTAGCATCGTATAAAAACTAAAAAAAAAAAAATAAACACATTCTAT
>JAQGAV010000247.1:0-39328 GCA_034691345.1 Phasmarhabditis papillosa
ACCCGCCACCTCTCGCTCCATAGAAAAGGTTCATAATTTACCTTATTGACAACCGACGGCTGACTGCAAGGCCTAACTCGGCCTTACCCGGCCCGGGCCGGGCCGGCCGGATAACCACCTCTGGTCCCGGCCGGCCTTGTCCAGCGCTGTGTTCCTAGGCAGGTTCAAACCCTTTTCCTACCGCCAACAACCTTTTTTCTCCATTTTCCCTTAACATCATTGTGATATTCCGGTTTTTCCATCTTATATATCAATCAATTGATTATTTCGGATCGTTGATACCCAGACCAAAGAGAGCGCACTCTGCCAACGGTAATGGAAGACGTACCTAGATAGCTTTCAGGTTACAAACTTTTGAAGCTTGTTTCATTAATAATAAATTTCTTCTCATTTCCAAGTTTGATTCAAAACGAATAATGGAGTGTAGAAAATTATTTACAAGGCAAACGCAATTGCGTACAAGCATTTTCGGCTTGAAAATTATTTTCTACACTTCACTTTCTTGATCGTAGTGTTCTGGAGGAACTTGAGCTGTTGTTTCAACCATAGCATCCCTCCGATTGAAAAACATTAGAAATATTCGAATTAGAACTAAACAAGTCATGTTTTTGCGATAACAAACTACTGAACCACTTTCTTTTTTGACTCCGTAACCGGCCTGTCCGCACCACCTTTTGCGGTGTCTGTTTTTTTTCGGTTTTTAAATTCCACTTGTAGTTTTAACCAATTATCTTGAATCATCGTCCGACTATAATGACAAGTTTTTTCTGATAAGTTTTCTAATTGGTTCTACAATAAAAGAATATTTCACATATTTTAGACAATAAGGTATTTAGGCATGAGTAAGTAGTTATTTGTCATTAAACGATTACACGTAGCTGAGCGAAGAATGGGCTTTTCTTTATTTCAAAAGTATAAAATGGGCCTAGCCACTTATTTTCACATTTTCACTTGCCCAAATGCATGTTTCAATAGTATCAGAAGCATTTTTATATTACTTCAAACAGCGCTAAATACCCGGCGTTAAATTTTGTAATTTTCAAATATCTTAGGTTAGGTATGGTAATATAGACCTGCGTCCCACGGAAGCCAAATTCGGCTTGGGACGTGGAGGGATCGAACCCACAGCTTCTTATCGTTATGGATTCGTAGACCGACTCACTATCCATTAGGCTATGGAGCCCCCCTTCTGTATTATTATAGATTAAGTTCTTGAAATCAACTTGTTAAAGGTTTCTTTTCCAAAAACAAAGTTAACTACACAATTCTACAAAACAACAACACTCTAGTTAGATAAATGCTCTTTGCAACCCTCAAAGGTTCCATAAACTTTGTCTTTTCTTATCACAAATCAGGTAGTTTTCTATTGTTTCGGTGGTTTTCAACCCCGTTAACGGTCTGCTACACGGCGTTCTCATGTCGTGTAGAGACTATAAAACTAACGGGAATTACAGTTTTACAGGCATACTTTATTTCAACAATTGCGCGGAACTGACTGGTTTCTAATTATATTAGAATATAAAACTTTGAAAGACGTATATTTATAATAATGACTTTCCAACAATTGATTCTGGCTAAATACGCAATTCTTAATAAAATACGTAAACGATTACACACCAGCTTACTAACCATCGGCACCACTCATATCCCCATTATGACCCGATATGACACTTTGGTGACTCAAAGTGAAACGAAATGATCTTCATTTGCATCAATTTTAAGAGGAAATCAATCCCTAAATATAAAATGAACTATTCAGATCGACCCCGTTTCCTAGTACTCTTTTATTCGCTTTCAAACTTCAAAAACCTCCAAATATAGCTGTTTTTGGTAAATTTCAAAAAGAAAACAACTATGTCAATGGTTCCCATTCCCACAATTCAGGAAAAAGGTTATGGTCCAAAGCGCAGGGCATACGCATACGGTCTCTTTACATTTGAATGCCTGTTTTATTTTCATCTGTTTTATTAAAATATAACTCACACTTTTTGCGTACAGTTTTACAGAATTTTATTGTGTTATACAATAAGTTACAATACAATCTATAGTCTATAACAAACGAAAGACCGCAGAGCGCGGTGGTATACATAGGCATCCGCAATTGCGTATTTGTCTTTTGCTGGATATGATACAAAATAAAACTATTACAATAATATTTTTCTGATAACAAACAAAAATTGTCCATCGAACCATATAATGGAAGTTTAATTTTGCCACAAAACGAGCGATTTTACAAACCATATGCAACACTGCGCACTGCAGTCTTCTTTTTGTTATGGAGTATATCAACTTATTATTTCCACCAGACGTAGAATTTGCGACTTTCAGCCTATATTTGTATTTCAGTTTAGATTTCTCTATTTCTAACTTTTGTATTTATTCTTATTAAATGTTTAAATAGTTATTATTATTATTATTATTATTATACTTTTAGTTCAAAACTCCTAGAATGGAAGCTGAATCAGGAATTGTATCCGGATCCCAGAGCAGTCAATCCGCTGCCAGTTTCAGTGAGAAGAAGATGATCGAATCCAAGGACGACCACCTCGAAGATATGGCCAGAGTTAGTTTTATTTTACTTTTAAAAGTTATTTAAAGTTCTTTTAAACTATTTGTAGTTATTTTATATTTTATTTATCTAAGTGATTTGTTGGGTTCAGGCAGTTTGCCAAAGTTTAGCTCATTCCAACACTGGAAATCTGGTTCAAAATTTTAATGTAAGTATCTGCACTACCTTCTTACAAATTTTTAAGTCAGAAGCTATGAACAATCTTCTTCTATTTATCTTAACACACGTTATCTGAGAAATTTTGCACGTACGTCAGTCAGTACTATGCCGTGAGAGGCCCGGGAACGTAGCAAAAATTTGTCTTCGATTTGTTCACAAGTTTTGTCATTGAATGGAAATGTACTTGATAGCTCATTTCCCAACTTATTTTTCCAAACAAATATTTTTACGGCAGCTGTGGCCCCCATGATTTAGCAATCTTTCAAAACCTATGACCATTTACTCAAATTAATATTCTTGAATAGAACAATAGCTTAAAACGAATGTACTTTGAAAAAAGGGCTCGTTATCCGCCGATTGATTTACAATTCATTATATGACAACGCTGCTCCCTAAGATTCGCTTAATTTAAGGTGCAGCCTTAAATTTTCATATCTTTACAAATATGATTTCACCACCCCATTGCTTACTCACTGTTTATCTTATGATATCCCCTATTTTCAATCCGCCTTCCTAGTTTTAGCGGCTGCAAACTACTCGGTGAGACCTTTGCTACGGTTTTTGTTTCCGATTGAATTTCGTTGCAAGACGCACGTTTACTGCGCTGACAGAGAAATTTATTGTTCTCTCGTTTTAAACCTATCTTGATTACTCGAGACTAAACAACAAATCAAAGTCTGCAGGGTTTTGGGGAGTTTGAGACAGGTTGCCTAATTGAAGGGTTAATATATAGTCAGCGCCGAGAGTAACACTGGAGTGTCACTTGCGTATTTTTAGGATTTTTAACACCGCACCTGCAATTGCACGCGCGTACTTGCAAGTACAATATTGAACGGAGACTAGCCGCCAGATGCTGGTGAGGTGCTCGCAAAAAGGGCTCAGACGAGCGTTGAATTTTCTACCCTCCATCAATACTCTTGGCGCTGACTATACTAGCTGGCGCAAAACAGTGAAAAGTTATCTAGTCTAAAATCAAAAAAACTTCAGAATTTCCAGTTTTCAAGTTCAATTCAACGTTTTCCGTTAAGTTTTCGACATACAATAGTTTTTGGTGAATATGAAGGTTGAATGCCAAGGATTCTACAAAAATGAATATAATCCAGACTGGATTCTATTCATTTATGTGGATCTGAATTGAATCCAGATAAAAATGGTTCAGTCGTAAATGAATATGCCTTACAATTAGTAAAATATGCAGAACTTGGTCTTTTAATCTCTGCAACCCTTTTTGACAATTATGACCACACGATACCAAGGGTTCAAATACGTTTGGTCGCAGTCACGTGTGCTAAACAAAGGGTGACAAGGAAATCAGGCGTTATCAGTAAATGCAGTGTAGAAGAAGGAAAAGTGTCAGGGAAATGATGCGAAACAAAAAAGTATTGTAACAAACTATTTAAAAAATTATCTATTCCGTATATCAATGTATATCAAATGATGGTTATTCTTGTTATTCTTTCCATCTTTTGAGCAGCTAGAAGTCGGTTTTTGCGGGAATCATAAGAGAACATTCAAGCATACATTCCACAGTTGCTCAATCCGGCTTGGGACAGGGGAGGTATCGAACCCACAACTTTTCCTGCTCACGGATTCATAGGCCGGCGCGCTACCAGCTGAGCTACTTGTAACAAACTATAGTCCATAATATCTTGAGCTAGCTTTCCAGGGTAGTATCCTGCGGAGAGGCGATGTTAGATTGGCTAACTATATACTCATATTCATGAAATATATAGTCGTAAATATTAATAGTCAGTCATATAGTCTGTAACAAGAAAAAGGCTGCAAGGTGCGGTGTTAAACGAAGACTTTCGCCATTCTGTATTTGGGTTTTATGAAATCAAACCATCGCAAAAGGTGCCATGATATTTTTCTAGTAACAAGCAAGAATTTGCTCTTCTAATTCAATACCAAGAACATCTACTTTCGACGAAAATTGAGCAATTTCTGAAAGCCTATATAACACCGCACCTTGCAGCCTTTTTCTTGTTACAGACTATAACAGGCAAGGGCAGAGATGGTTAGTTTTCGAAATTCCAGGACGGGCCGGTTTAGGCCGGGTTAGGCCGTGCAGTCAGCCGTCTGTTGTCACCTATGGGTAGAAGGAAGAAACTTGTATATGGATTATGTCTATAATCTGTATCAAAAGCTACGTTTCCAACGCAGAGTCCTGTAGGGAAACGGTGTCAGGTTAAAATAAGTGCGCTTTGGAACAAAATACTCTAATCAACTGATTTTCCATTCATTTTATTTAACACTGCTGTCCCTCAGGATGCTACGCCTTAAATGGAGAACGCAAATAATATATTTTTCGAGGATTGATATTTTTCTGAATCATTCACAAGTCTAGTAAGATTAGTTAATTTGCAGATAGGTTCCAGAGAGATGTATAATCTAGTAAAGAGAAAGAGTTGTTCTTATATTCATGCCGTAAGAGAAAGTTTCCTTTCCATGCCAAAAATTGCCTAATAAAGTAAAGATTCCTAAGAAAGTGGTACTATAACTATTCAAAATACCTAAAAAGCCCCCTAGGAACCCTGTACAAGGTCCTAGAAATAGAGGGCTCCACGCTCCGGTGGCAGTACAGGTAGCTGCTGTTGGACCTAAAGGCCTCAGATGAAAGTTTATAACAGAAGTAAACCATATTAATAAGAAACGAAAGCATTGATTGAACATATTCAAAGTTCCGGAGTGATATTCTCAAACAGGTATGTTACAAAAACACCAACGCGTGTGATAAGTTGCCCGGTAACGATTTTGGCGGAAAACTTCTACCACGGTTTGCAGGAGCTTTGTTTTACTAATCGAGTATGATATTTACTTGATACTCTGTTTTGAACCAAATTGTATAGTATATTCGGTATTCAGCTAGAGTTTAGATCTTTGTATTATATTTTTTGAACTGTTTCATCTGGTTTCTAACAATGATGTTCTTGCCGCTAATTCCATCAAGAGCATCCTTTTTAGTACTATACTAAGTTAACTCGCACGTTAAGTTCACATATCAGTATTACCATTTGAGCAGTAATATAAATTTCAAGTTTCTATGTACTTTCAACATACTATAATTAAAAAAGGATTCACTCCTAAACTAGAAGTTCAGCCAACCGCTTAATATTTTATGCAGAAATAGTCAGTGGTTACTGTAACCTTAACTTTCTTTATGTGTAGGTAAACTGTCATTTTGGCCGCTTACCGGATGCAATAGATCCTGTATTACAGACTAGAGTGGCTAAGGTTCCGGTGTTAAATGGTCCTGTTGGATTTGTTAAGGATGAATAGGATACTGTGCCGGATACTGGAGGAGCCATGGCGGGACACTGAATCGACGGAACCAAACCTAGAAGATTTCATGAGATACGTTTGATTTACTATACTTTTCATTCTGGAGTTAGATTACAGTTTGATAAAAAAATTTGGTTTTGAAAATTATTGATGGTTGGTGGTCCACCACTTTATTTATTTGACTAGAATTTGAATGAACTAAACTTATGAAGATAATGGTTTTATGACTATATTGGTCTCGCCATTTAAAGTTTAATCTGAAGAATTGCTAACCTCCGATGCCACTTGCTACACATAGAGGTGGCAGTGGGCTCCATATTCCGGAAGATTGACATGTTAGGATACCGCTGCCCTGGATAATATAGCCAGCATTACAGACGATGGTAGCAACACTGCCGACAGGTTTAACAGCCTAAAAATAATATAAGTTCTATTTTAACGAAGACTAATAAATATTACTGGGTAAAGAAGAATTATCCTATTTATACACTTTCGTTCTACTTAGAAACGTTTGAAATTACCCCTGGATTTATTAGTTTTATTTCAAATTGTACTCGTTAAATTTGCGAAGCATACTTTATTTGCTAAGTTCGGTTCCGCAAGTTCTGTTAAGGCCTACCTCTGAAGCAGTGCTTTGACTGTAAGTAATCTGGGCATTCGCAACAGCTGGATTGGCACATTCTAGCAACGAGTTTTGTAGACCTAGCGAGATGAAATATATTAAATATTATAAGGACCTCAACATAGTTTTGTAAAAGTTCAAACGCTACTGGCAAAATCTCTGGATTAGCTTACTTGTTGCAGTACAGGTTCCTAATGCCACTGGAGACCATATTCCGTTCTGACAGGTACTAGCTAAAGATCCCGAAACGGTAGTACCAACATTACATGTAAGAGTGGCTATGGTGTTAGTCGGATGAGTACCGAAACCTAAAATATAAAATTATATTGAATATTTGAGATGCTAAAAGGATAGGCTAGTAACAGGGAGAAAAGTACAATGGAATACTTTCAACAGGGTGGTAAACAATTCAAAGCAGTACAAAAGAGGAAAATATTACAAAAGTAAGCCTCAGAGCATAAAGCAGCCTTTCGTCTAATCACTGATTTTAAGACGGTAATTAACTTCATCATAAGCTAGTGACAAATGAATCCCCAATGTAAAGGAAGCATTTTAGGCATTTCGCCCTGGGCAGGAATCGAACCTGCGACCTCTCGCTTACAAGACGAGATCTCTAACCACTGAGCTATGCTGGTTTCGATAGTGGACGAGTTATTTGGAACTTAGAAGCCAGCACAGCATGGCCGAGTTTGGGACAAAATTGTTTAGTCGGCCCGGCCCGATTTCCCCGGAGAATCTTAAATGGAAAACAGAGAAGTTGTTTTTTAGCAATGTTTTATTAGGGTTACTATTTTTGCTCCATATATACAACTAAGCTTTGTAGCATCAATTTTGTCAATTTTTAAACTATTCTTTACATTGTTCCTCAAAAAATTCAGATTTTTCTTTATGTCCGATTTATAGAAACTGGTCGAGAAATGACACGGGGCGAGAGACTGGCGGTTTGTGAAGAGACGGATGAGTGACTTACTTGCTGATGGCAATGTGTACTGTATCTTTCCAGTAGCCGGTTGAATAAAATCCAAACAACTTGCGCCAGAATTTCCAGCGTTCACTCCTAAATTTAACTTAAACAGAGGAATATTATTACAAGAGATCCGGTATTGGTGACGTGTTCTTAATATATTGTATGCAAAATTTACTATCTAAGTTTGAAGTAATGGAACAAACCTGGAGCAGCTGGAGCTCCAAAGCCAGATGGAGCGCAGGATCCTGAAAATGATGCAGTACGTATGCTAGAACAGAAAAACCTTGGTTTCTATCGATGATATTTATAAATAGCATTAAAATATTTCCTTAAATTGTAAGATTGTTTCCCAATACTTAAATTGGGAAGCTTAGTTCAAAGTTGATTTTAAAAAAGAATCCAATAATCAATGAGCTTACCAATCGGTGGACTCCACAGTCTATTTAGACAAATAGAAGATCCGGAACCTGACAGTACATAACCCGGATTACATATTAATAGGACTGAAGTTCCCGCGGAGTAGGGTACAGTCGGATTGCTTTGAACATAGGAGGGAGTGCCTCCTAATGGAGCTACAGCAGTACAGGTAGCCGAGCTGGAGAGCTGCAAGGAGTTAGTTTATGTTGATTGAGGCTTTAGAAATAGAGCGGTGTTAAAATTGTTGTTAGCTGAATAAGAAATATTAGGTTATTTCTTCTGGATAGACAAAGTTTTTTTATAATACTGTAAGTGAACAAAATTCTAGAAAAAAAAATTAAAAATAGTCTCTCTTCAAACCTACGGCCCGGGCGCCGTTGCAGAGATCGGCATGGGGCGCGTAAATTAAATTAATTGATGTCTGGGGGCTCATTGCGTTTTTAAGGTTAACTGTCGCTTTACAGTTAAATTTAGGATAGAACCGAGAGTTGTGATTATACAATTATATAAAACAAGCAAATAAAACATGTAAATTATTCAATATGTTCTTTATTGCCCTCAGTCCTCTGCAGAGGTGGTTATCCGGCTGTCCCGGCCTGACCTCCAAAATTTCAGGCCGAGCCGGATAACCAGCTCTGGCCCTCTGCGATCAATTATTTTAATTTACGCGCCCGCGGCCCATCTCTGCAACGGCGCGCGGACCGTAGGTTTGAAGACAGACTATAGTATATTTTGTTAAGAAGTATATTTGATGTAAGTATTTGGAGAAAAGTTAGTTAACCAATTAATAGCTGTGGATAGTTGTAACCTTTGTGTTGTATTTAGTTTACCTGTCGTTTCAATCGGTGTTCAAATTGCTAAACAATTTATTATTTTAAAGTTTATTTACTAAAATGTTTTATAATTACGTTTTTGGGACTTAAATAACTTTATTCTAATTTTACTACATTCTGTTAACTAACCACTTGACATATTCCTAAAGAAGGTGGTTTCCATCCTGTTTCCGTACATTCTGTCTTAACTGTTCCAACAGGAACAAATCCAAGATCACATCTGAGAGTAGCATTAGAGCCGAGGGTTAGCGGGTCTACTGAGGAATTGTAAATGATCTAAAATGAATATATAGTCCATAACAAACAAAAAACTGCAGAGCGCGGTTGTATACGTAAGCTTCCATTACATCTGACCAATACAAAAACCATTAGAATCTTTGCCAGAAGTTTGTATAGTTCATAACTAAAAAAAGACTGCACTGAGCGGTGTTGTTTAAAGTTTCAAAAATCGCTCATTCTGCGGTAAAATTAAACTTCCATTATATCGTTAGCTGCGCAATTTTTTGTTTGTTGTCAGAAAAATATTATTGTACTAGTTTTGTTTTGTATCATGTCCAGAAAAAGACAAATATGCAATTGCGGAGGCCTATGTATACCACTGCGCTCTGCGGTCTTTTGTTTGTTATATACTATATTTATCTATATCTTGCAGGAATGAATCTATGAAGCTTTTTTGCTATCATTGCTAAAATTGAATATAATATTTAGAAGCAAACCTGTCCATTGGGTCCTTCAAGCATTGGTTGACACTTGACTTTATCGCTTTTTACACACTTTGGCCATTGTTCTCGACTCCATCTCCCTTCCTGACATTCCATACGGGACCCAGTGGATACCGTGTACCCGGTGAAGCAGGTTACTGTAGATGTAGTACCGGTTGGGAAACGACCTGAAAAGGATTGAAACAACTAAATCATCTCTGCTTTAAACACGACATTTCATGCAGGAATATATTTTCTAGTTTTGAAAGATTTAGAAAACCTAAAATAGTTTTTTTGCGCTACACAAAGTAGCATTTCTTTACTAAATGGACTCTTTCGAGTTTATCATAGCCTACCATTCTGCTGTAGCTGAGTGTAGCTGATCTGTGCATTCTCAATAGAAGAAGGTGGAGCACATAACTGAGATGCAGAACCAGATGATATAAGGCCAGTAGAAGAGCCACGGGAGGACGCTACAAAAGTACATAAAATACAAATATAGACTTTTGTAAAACTGGAATTTCGACCGTAGAACTATTACTAGAGATTTATAGGGAAATTTGGTACTGTTAATTGAGAGTCGATCTAATATTCTATTTAAAAGTGAACATCATTTCATTCTGGCAGTCTCGATAGACTGCAGTGCAAGTAAAGAAATTTTCGATACGCTATCAGGAGTCGGAATTTAACTCATGGTTCTTGTTTGTCATGGTACTGTACTTTTTAAAACAAATATAACCATCTAGTGAAAGTTAGCAAATATGAATGTTCTATCTACTTACAATTCTGCTTTACACAATATCCTAGTTCACTACTAGGATACCATCCGTTCTTAGTACAAAGTACCGTACTAGAACCGCCAGCAGCAAAGCCGTGGTTACAACCTACAGAAGCTGTGGTACCAACTGGGTAATAGGCTCCAGAACCAGGATAAGAATAACGAATCTTAATAGAATTTAAAAGAATAGTTGCCTTTTTTACTTCTATGAAACTTTTAAACTTGTTACTTACAGATTTGTCATTAACCCCACAAGACGAAAACTAACTATTTATGCATAGATATATTTCAGCTTTTAAAATACAAGAAGTTATTTATTTAATAATTTCGTCCGTTATGTGTTTTGTTTTAGCTTATTATAGAAAATACTATGATAATGAGTGTTTAGAAGCTTGTGTGATGGGTTCGATCCATCATAGGTTGAGGTTTCGGTTACAATTTAATTGAGTACTGTCAATTACCCAAGTACTCAGACAGACTATGCGGTGTCTCATTCTAATCTTTTACCTTAGCATTCTTTATCTCCTGTAGTCTAGTACAATCTCCATTATTTCCATGTGCAGTAACTATACTTCCACTATCAGACCACCCATAACAAATAGGCTTGGAATCACGCCAATATCCAGGAATAGAGGCAACAGGATCAATGGAATAGCCAACTACTGAAATTAGGCAATTGGAAACCTTCAGGCGAGTTCTAGGAAAAGGTCCGCCCTGGACTGGACCCGTCCTTGAAATTCCCATTCCTACTTCAAGCCTATACAATTAACTTCATAGAACTCTCTTTCTGTGATTTACGTCCAAAAAGTCTCTTTTGGCCGAAAATACAACCTTCCAGGGTGGGAAAATTTATTTTTGGCCAAGTTGAGCCGGCCTGGGCAATGAACATTGGCAAACAAGCCGAGGCCAGTTCCCGTCCCTGCCAAATTTATTATGGATTTGTAATAGTTCGGTTTTTTAGATATTGTTTTACCCACTCATATCATTAGGTTGTCCTTTTGTGAATCTATAAATAGGCATTTCTGCTCCGCAATCTCCTTGTTTTCTAGCACAGAACAGATCATCGCCCATCGAGACAAATCCAGACGGAGGTCCGAAAACGTTCTCTTGTTGGATAAGGGAACCTAAATATAAGTACTGCTATAGTCTGATTCAAAACGAATAATGGGGGGTAGAAAATTATTCACAAGCCAAACGCAATTGCGTACAAGCAGTTTTGGCTTGAAAATTATTTTCTACACTCCATTATTCGTTTTGAATTTGACTATATAAAGACTTAGAAAACATTTTATAGACTGGTTTCTATAGAAGAAAATGCTGCATACATTCCTCCCCGAAAGTACATGTACAAAGTTTAAAGCAATAGTAATACTGTGATCTTAATTTTCATTTAATTGTATTTTAGGAAAAATAAAAATATTATTATTATTATTATTCAAATATGGATTCCCGCAGCTACCTTGGAACCTATGACAAAACCATGAATGGTAAATAAGAAAGCTTCCGACTGTAATAAAAATAGAAAGGACAAGACGAACAACAAAAGTGTAAATATTGATGTACAATTCCGTTTCGCCCCTAAGCACTTGACGGAATTGCCTTCTTTATCAAGGTTGATGCCTATGAAATCGTCACTTTAACTTTAAATCGGTACAAACTTGACAAAATACTTCACTACTCACCATCGGACACCCTTCTATTGGATGTCAATTTCATTAAACATGCTCCAACTGGGCAAGAACCGGGATATTCAGCCATCATTATTATTGCAGAATCACGATCGTAAGGACTTCTGAAAACAGCGCGATGTTTCGGTAATTTATATAATATAAGGTATATTACTTTCAGAAGCTGATTTCCTACATTTCTGAGTAGAAACTTGAAAAAAAGTTTTAAAAAAACCAGTAAAAAAATCAAACTCTTACCTACTAAACCCCTGATCCAGCAAATCTTCATCTGAAATCTTAAACCGTTGACTTCCGTTGCCGGCATCTTGCATCCAAACTGAGACAGCCGCTAAAAGTACGTGATTGTCGATTGCGATGTCCATTATACGAGTTCAATTGTAATTTGAGCCGGTTTCTTTTTTGCATAGATTTCCGGAATGGCGGCCCGTATCGGAGTCTGCTTCTACCTAATTATATCTTCACAAACCTAGTAGTTTAGGGGTTTTGTCAACGGGACATTGGTCATCTTGCGCGCCAACGCCAATTATTAATAACAGTAATTGTAGCAACATAACATATGGAAACGCTGTAAAAAATTATAATATTTAAAAGAAATTGAAATATATGTCAGTACTTTCAAAAAGAGAAGCCAAGTTTTGGTCAAGAATCAACTATTGAACATGGAGAAGATGATAATAAGCTTACAGAGTAGTTCAAAATAATAGTACAAAGAGTTTGTGGCACAACTGAAGAATAGACATATATGAAAAGCGTTCGTAATATAATAAATACTAGTAATAATAACAATATTAATAGTATTGGCATATAAATCTTTAGTCCCTAGTCTAGGCACATGTTGCTTATTCGTACTATAATTGCCAGTTGGTTGGCAGGTAGAGCCTTAGCGCCAGTTCTAGGGGGACCACCCACTTCGTATTTAATAATGACCAGTCAGCTTAACTTCCGGTGGTCAAGAAATGACTAGCAAAAACTAAAAGAAAAGAAAGAGAAAAGAGAATTTAAATAAGTTTAGGAATATTTAGCATCTTTGACGAAAAAAACATTTGTACAATTCCTTTTGAAACTTTTTTGATTATGTATTGGGAGCAAGGGTATTCCTGAACGGGTAGCTTTTCTGAACTTAGGGCGGTTTGGTACATTTTGTTAACTCAGTTTTAGGAAACAATTACCAATGTTAGGGTATTCCTTGGGTACATCTCTTTCATAGGATAATAGTTAATATTTTATTAAACATGAGGATACAAGAGTTATACATGCACATGCTAATCTAAGTTTTTGTTAACTGCTATTTTTTGTGCTGCTGTGTAAATCTAGTGGTTACAGAGTAGCGGTCTCTGAATCCGTGAGGATCTGAGGCTGTGGATTCGACCCCCCGTAGCTGCAGACGGCTTGGCAAACCAGCAGCTTACGTATTCTATGTTTTGCGAACCAAAAGACTGAATGTTAAAAAGGCGCCGTCTCTGCTCAGAAGATTCCGGAATGTATGGCCGAAACCCTGCCTCGAAAATTCTGCTGTTATTGTGATACGAGAAATTGGGGGAAAATCAATATAATAAAATAGAAACTTTGTAGTACTAGAAATTTGTCTTAACCATAGTAAAATATATATTTCAACACTTTCGATACATCAAATGATTCTGTCTAAAATACGATAACTTCGAAAAACAAAAAGTTCGCTAGATGTAGATTGGTATCATTTGTGGGCCTTTCGACGGCTGGGGTAAATCCTCTAAAACCCCTGACTGTCCGCAGGATTAAATAAACGAAATGAAAATATAATGAGTGCAGGTATTGATGAAAAATATAGCACTTTGTAGTTTTATTGTCACGAGAACTGTTGCTCACATGGAAATGATCCCAATAGGAGGTGGTCTTTACAAAATCGGTCGATGTATAGTCGGCGGACTAATCGCTTGCAGCTAAAGGTCTAAAAAGTTTAAATTAGAGCATAGATTTGCAGTTCAATTGAATTTGATTTAAATAAATTTTCAGTTCGTACCGTAACCCCTTGCAAGCGATCAGATTGTACATATAAATCATTTAACTTATCACAATAGAAATATGAATATAGTTGTCAGACGAATTTAGAACTTAACAGTTAAAGGTTTTATTAACCATTCCCAAATAAGAAAACTATGATTTTGGCCATTTAAACTTCTTTTTCTACTATTCTTCACAATTCAGAAACCGCTGATCTTGCCACTAGGCTAGGAAACTTGAAGGTTCTCAAAATTGATCCAGCCATTTGAGAACACCGGGGCATTCTTAGGCTGCTGAAACTAAACTAAAAGAAGTTAGAGAAGTTGATCGATTGATGAATGAATCAGATAGTTAATCAGACTCACATTGAACTGTGACTATGATTGAACAGATTATCCGGATTAATGTTTCAACATACAGTACTTTTGTTATTTGCAATTATAATACCAAATCATAGTAAATAAGGTAAATGATATGAAATCCGTGGTTTTTACGACTTCCTTGTAGGAGAATACACTGCAGGGGCAGAAGTATCTATAGTGCTAATCTAGGTTGACACGGTATCATCCGCAGTGATGAAAAATTAACGTATTTTAAGAAAAGGTCCAGAGTTAGCATTCATTTTCTATAAAATCTCTCTGAGGTTGAACGCATAACTATAGAAACGGACTTCAAGATAATAGCTTTTCTGACTGTTTATAGGATTTAAGTCAGCCACTTGTGAGATAGCTTGGCCACAAGTTGGGAACTTCTTACATATGGTTGGGATTTGATACCATTTTTGGCAAAAAAAAACTGATTTTTGGAAAAATTGATTTTTCTGGATTTTCAAAAAACTGGTATTTTCGTAACCAGATTACCAATTTTACCAGTTTTTTGAAAATCAGTTTTACCAAATCATAACCTTACTCCTACACCTCATATGCACTTTTAAAAAATATTTTTAATACTAAGCAACCACTGCGTTCGTATGTTACAAAAGACTACATACTACTATGACCAAGACTAGTTCACTCCTTATATGCTGCCAAGTAATGTGCTTTTTCGATTGCACAACTTCCTTTTCGGGTAATCCTAGCTCCATTATATCGGTTAATCACATCGTTACAGTAATAAAAGAGAAACATTCGGGTTGGAAACAATTTTCTACACATTTCTCACATTCCTCTCAAAAATGGCTGTTATTTCTGCGATCTGACAGAAAATCATAAAACTGTTTGTGAGTAGAAATAATACGCAAGAACTACTGTGGGGGTGGTGCCACATGGGTTATATTGAAAATGAAAAACAGACCGTAAGATCTAGAAATGGGGAACAAATTCAAAAAGAATAAAAGAGTTTCAGGAGCTACTTTCTGGATGTTGTTACGGTATATTACCGAAATTGAAACAGTAGTGCGGTATATAGGAGACTAATGGTATTTGATTGTGTAAACTTTTCCAACATAATAACATTTCGGGTAAGAAAATATACTTATGAGCATGCCGCGCTAAGTTCTGGAACGAACCATACAGACCTTTGAAAGATAATATAAGGCTAGTTTGAAATATCTGCAGTCTGTTGCACGAGCTAGGTATCTCGTTGGTCAGCGGTGTATATGAAACTTAAAGTAACATCGAAGTACATTTATTTTTGTTTAAAACAACACCGCGTCAAAGCCTTGGTCTTGGAACAGTGTAGATAAGTTTCAAAGTAACAATTCATCACCTGTAGAATCTCGACATCTAGCTTTCAAAAAGCGACTCTTAATAGCTTAGTCCTAACACAAAACGAGAATTTGCAATAAGAACATGAATCAAAAAAGCAATCCGTTTCCAAACATATTCTTGGTAGATAGTTGCGATTAATACAAAAAAAGTAATATATTTCTCGGGATTGCCACTGGTTAATAGAAAGTAAGAGGCTACTACTAGTTTTTATTTGTATATGAAAGTGCGGGAGTTGTGTATTTTAGCGGAATTTTCGTTCCTTTTCGATATGGGTCAATTGCCCTCGGATGGTCGTGTTTCTTCAAATATTCAATATTGAAATATTCAAAAAAGCACAAAATTAACTTATAGTTAGCAAACTTGAGTAACTCGGAACACCGGAGTTAGCCCAGGTTAGGTAAAATGTGGTCCAGCGCCAATAAATAATGGAAGGAGTCAAGGTGCTCTTTTTGTATCCAATCAATATAACTGATGCTACAATTCAACTCTATGATTAGGGTTATCCAGTCGACACGTATGTGTCGTAGTGCATCACTATGGTTTTATTTGTTGTTATACACAATATGTTTTTAAAAACCAGTTACAATACGCAAATCCCGCGTTGAATGATTGTCAAACAATAAAAATTCTGACTGAAATGATTTCACTTTTCAACAAATACCAAAAGAGCAGACACCATATAATAAATAGCAAGCTCCTCATTCAGCAGGCTTCCCAGTTACATTTTTAAAAACCAGTTACAATACGAAAATCCCGCGATGAATGATTGCCAAACAATACAATTCTGACTGAAATGATTTCATTTTCAACAAATACCAAAAGAGCAGACACCATATAAGAAATAGCAAGCTCCCATTAAACAGGCTTCCGTAGCGCAGTAGGCAGCGCGTCAGTCTCATAATCTGAAGGTCGTGAGTTCGAGCCTCACCGGGAGCAATTGTTTTGCAAATTTCGAATCTTGAATCTACCAAGATAGTTTTTCCGATATTATTCCTATTTACTAACAAATACACTCTTTGGTTGCAATTATATTCTAATTATGCACCTTGTTGGTAACTCAAACATGCATAAAAACGTTACAATCACCGATTTTTGTGATAATCGTGCAGCGGACTATTTGTTACTAGTTTTATCGGTATTAGGGGATATGTATCATTTGATGTGTTCTTTTTTGCGAGTAATCCGCACGTGAATAATACAGAGTAAACTGTAAACATTATGATTCGTATAGTTCAGTATACATGTTAAAACTGTTGAAAATAGGCAAGATCTATGGAGAATAGTTAGTTTGTTACTAGAATAGTGCAGTTTAATGACTTGACTGTTAGAAATGCTAACAATATATATATATATGTTACATATAGCCAAACGTTGAAACGAAAGTCAAAACCCATTATAGAGTCTGTTCCAAAACCCTAGACAATACACATCCTGCATATCATCCGTTACTGTAATTTAAGTAACGAAACGTACATAAAGCATATATGAAAATGTTTATAAAAAAAATCAAATTCCAAAGCTAAGGTACCTAAAGATTCTTCCTCGAATGCACATACAATCCTTTTAAACTACAAAGCTGGTTTTCTACACAAAGGTTGAGTCATATTCAACTTTATCAATTCCGAAATATTCACAAACATATGATTCAAGCATAGTATAGTAACGTTTTGCATCATAAGAGCTGTTAAATTAGTGCAAAGTTTTAGTTTTTTAAACTAATGTCAGTAAAATATTAAAAGGTCTTTCAACAAATCCATGTAATCCAAAGACGGTACGTATTTTAGGTAAGACGGAAATTAGAATTGCACATTTTATCAGGTATCCGCTCTGTTATAGCCTTTTGAATTGCCGATCTTAAAATTACAAGAATATATTTCAAAAATGGTCTAGTAGGTTGAAAATATTACTTTTTTCATAAGGTGCTTGAGAAACTTGATCACTACAAAGAGAAAGTTTATTAAAAGACTTGAGATCATTTTAGAAAATAGTTTACAACAGATAGTTAAATTGACAATTCAGATTTATCCGGTTTCGTTGTTTATTCTCTGGAATATTCTCTACGACAAACGATGTCTCCACACTTGAGAGTAGTTACCAGCTTTTCTCCCTCGAAGAAGCGCTCGATTACCGAATTCTTGTCACCCTCCTAAATAATAGGCTATTTTTAAAGGAATCATTAAAAGTTTCTAATTTTTGATATGTTTGCTCCAGGAGCTTCAAGAAATGGTTATAATGAATTATAGAATGATATATGTGCTATTCTGGGTCTATCTAGATTGTTCAAAAGTGAATGTTAAGAGCCCATTTGAACTTGAAAAGTAATCTTATTTTCTCAAAACCTATACAGTAGTATAGGCTATACTGTATAATATATAGTCCATAACAAAAAAAGACTGCAATGAGCGGTGTTGTTTAAAGTTTCAAAAATCTGTCTTTCAGAGGCAAAATTATACTTCCATTATACAGTTTGATGCACAATTTTTTGTTTGATGTCAGAAAAATATTATTGTACTAGTTTTATTTTGTATCATGTCCAGAAAAAGACAAATATGCAATTGCGGAAACCTTTGTATACTTCTGCGCTCTGAGGTATTTTGTTTGTTATAGACTATATAATAATCTGTATTACATATACTTTCTTTGTATTCCAGACATACCTTAATAGCTTTCTGGGAGAGGATGAGCTTGCCTCCTTCTAGAACTGCAGTAGACTTCATATTACGACCATCAGGGGTAGTCTCCTCAAATTCCTGGAATCGAAATAGTGGAAACTGTTAAATCTAAGTCGTATGCTTCTTGAAGCTCTTTAATTAGTTGTACTTTAAGTAAAACCCTTGATTTAGAGAAGATTATAATTATAAAGTCTTGGCCTACTTTTATGTGAATCTACCATCTTGAAATGGTCAAACTACTAGGTTTTAATTTCTATAAACCTATATAGTCAGCGCCAAGAGTAATAATGGAGTGTAAATAATTTGACGCTCGTCTGAGCCCCTTTTGCGAGCACCGCGCCAGCATTTGGCGGATACTCGCCTTTCAATATTGTACTTTGCACGTACGGGCGTGCAATTTGCCTGCAGGTGCGGTGTTCAAAGTCATATAAATACGCAAGTGATACTCTATTATTACTCTTGGCGCTGACTATATCTAGGTTGCTAACGCAGTATCCTGAAGAGGGGCGTTGTTGAATAAAAATGATTGCACCAGTGAAGAAAAGACTATCAATCCCAAGTTTTATTCATTTTTTATCTAACACATTTATAAAATAAACATTTATTATTATTATTATTAACACCACCGCTCCCCCAGGATACTGTGCTCGTAACCTCGCTCCGTGGAGAGACTATAATTATGGTGATACATACCTCTCCAAGAGTGAAGGTGATAGTAGTATTTTTGAATGTCGACAGTTGACTAACCTCCCATTTGTTTCCCTGAAAGATGCGACATTATTATCAAGGTACCATATTCGTAGGTTGCATTAAGTTGTCAAATAAGAAAAAATAAATAATATCACACTTAGTTTACAACTAGGTTTTCTCAAACCTCTATCTTTATGACCAGAGTTGGCTTCAGAGCTGCAGCTGCTTTGCGATGAATAAGGTCTACGCCCACTTCCTAGAAGCATAGATATATAAAGGTAAATTCATTTTCATAATATCTAATTCAAAAAAGTATCATATTAAACGTTATTTATTGATATATTATTGATAGATAATCTTGCAACAGACTCAATGACATCATTCTCCTATTAGTTTAATTTACCTTCATATACTCCTCGAAGTTTTCGGAGTTCTCCAGTTTCCAGGAACCAGCAAACGACATCTTTCTTCTGTAATATAAAGGGGATTCAGAATCAGCTTGGGTAAACGGTTTGTAAAGAATAGAAGCACAGAAGGTACTACATAAACTTCGAAAAGAAGACAGATCTATTTTTGGAAACTTAAAATTTTAGTACACTGGTAGCTATGGGTTTTTGGAACGAACTATTTAAAAATGGTCAGATGAAAATTAATAATTTTTAGGTCTTTTATCAGATCTGCCCAATGTAAAGTGAAGCCCAAAATTATCAATATCCCGAGTCTTTGAAGTTGAAACGCAGCTAATGGTCGGGGCACAACTTTTATGACCACAGTCCGGGCCCGGCCATTAGCTGTTTCCTACGGAAAAACGACAAGTAAAGATGGAAGTTGGCCAAAAGTTAAGTGAATTTGAGCTAATATGAATAAAATTTACTCCTGATTGCTTCTTTTATACTTATTAAATGGGCGTGGCTTGAAAATCTGCTACAAGCTCTCAAAGGAAGGTGTTGAAATTAAGAGATTACCAGAGATAGAAAGGATTATTTGAATAACAGGTGAAATACATCATAGCACATACAAAGTATCAATTGCAAAGCCTCGTTTCAAATTGAATTTTTGCAAATTTTTGGAAAAGTTATTCAATGGTTGGGTAATAAATAATGTTGCTTATCGGTTATTTAGGAGTTTAAACTCCATTAGAATAGTTCTTATACCGTAATATGGAGGACTTCCGGCTTCGTCTTGCAACTACTACTCGTTATATCGTTATATGAAGTACTGTTTTTTAGGTTAAGAGGCTATGGCCGTAGTATAAAAACGCCTGGGTGGGTGCACGGGCAGTTTTTAGTCTGCCCGGGCAACAATTCACAACAGCTCGGGCAGCTAAAAACTGACCGGGCACCCACCCGGGCGTTTGTATGATACGGCCACTATGTCCCCTTTGAGTTGCGTTTTATCAAACTGTTGAGAGAAAAGTGTAGTCTTTAAATAGATATTTCTATTTTTTTGCACGGTATCTTTTCTTTTACATTACTCATATTTAATCTCGAGTTTATTCTATAGAACCTTAAATGAGCAAGTAGTATTTCACTCGTTTCCATTTGAGAATGTCACGTATTTCTGAGCGAACTTTGCTTGTTAATTACCTGCAGTTAAATCAACGAAACAACTTATACATCATACTACTTTAAACTAATCACGTTTCACGAACCTGCAGAAGCTTGCAAAAAGTTAACAACCTTAGTATCATAAATTAACTAGTATAAAATAAATATAGGTTTTGTACTACTCTTCAAACATAACCAATTGTTACGTTGTAGCTCAACTTGTAGCGCGCCGGTCTATGAATATGTGACGAGGAAACAGTTGTGGGTTCGATCCCTACCCCGTTCCAAGCCGGATTGAGCAACCGTGTAATGTATGCTTGAAGTTCTCTTATGATTCCCGCAAAACCGACTTCTAGCTGCCTCAAAGATGGAAAGAATAACCATTTTTTTATACTAGAGAAACTTAGAAAAAGGTAGTAGAGAGCAACAAGTTATAGAATAATAGTTTATTCTTATTATTTAATTGCATAATTATAATATAGTTAGTTTATTCTCTGATGTATTCTCTGCGACAGACAACGGCTCCTGACTTGAGGAGGGTAACCAGACGGTCTCCCTCGAGGTAACGCTCAATGAGCGAGTCCTTGTCTCCGCTCTGTAAAGAGTAATATTAATAATAGTAATAATAATATTAATATTATTGTACTTTAGTTGGCTGATGACTCTTCTGTTAACAGGTGTGATTTTTGTTAACTCGGGCCGGCTCGTGATCGAAAATTTGGTCAGTCAAATTCTCACTCTGATTGTTAATAAGAGGATAGTTTGGCTAAAACGTTATATTCCAATGGAAGTTTAATTTTAACTTTCAGAAAATTGAAAAGGTTTCAGATTTGCGAATAGTTTCTAAGATTTAGTGGAGAACATACCTTGATAGCCTTCTGGGTGTGGACAAGCTTGCCACCATCGAGGACAACAACGGACTTCATGGTACGGCCGTCAGGGGTGGTCTCTTCGAATTCCTGGAAGATGAATTAGATTGTTAAACTTATAAGATCATCTAAACAGAAAACACTATGTAATATTAGCAGAAGAAAACTAAAGCCTTTCAAAGTATTTTAGAACCACTCGGCTGTTTATAAAAACAGTTTTATTCCTATTACGAACCTGTCCGATGGTGAAGGTGAGGGTGGTGTTCTTGAAGGTAGACAGTTGGTTGCATTCCCATTTGTCACCCTAAACAACAAATAATGTTATTATTAATAAACATATTCATAATTATATTTGTTATAATCATAATGGCTTACTTTGCTTTTGAACGCTCAGGTTGATTCAAAAGACTCAAAAGTTTCGTTTCAAAAGCTTTTGTTTAATTTAAGAACCGATGGGAACTGGAATCCCAATAGGTTTAGAAGAATAGATTATCAAGAAATGATCTACAATTCTTTTGAAGTTGTTGTATTTACAAACCTCGATCTTGATGACGAGGGTTGGCTTGAGGGTGGCGGCGGCCTTACGGGTGATAAGTCCGACTCCGACTTCCTTAAATACTCAATATATTAATAAGTAATGGAACCATTGCAATAGTTACAATAGCTTATAAAGTTATATTTGAACTCGTTATTAGTGAAAAACGAAATATTTGTTTTTCAATTGGAGGTCTGTTATGGCTGCAACAACGGCTCCAGTTCCGCCAGATCACTACGATCAAAAAAGTGAACTATCAACAAAAGTGATACAAATGATCTAGCGTTCGAACAATACATATTCTATTCTATTCTATTCTATAACACTCTTCTTTCAGTAAACAAGTCAGATTCCAAGTACTTTAGACAATAGCATTTAATATTACTAGTTAGATAGGTCGCTTGAACCCAAGTTTACTGCCATTATGTAATTACCTTCATGTACTCTTCGAATCCATCGGTGGTATCGAGTTTCCAGGTTCCAGCGAAGGCCATTTTAATACTGAAATACAGGAATTTTCAATGTTTAAGCAAAGATAGAAGAAGACCTTTGGTTATAAGATAAATTATGAACTATTAAGTTATTAGTATTTAAACATAGTAAAAAAGTTAAAAGTATTGGAATAAGTTTCGAATTGTCTTTAGTAAAAGTAGACTGTTTTATTAGAATAGCAAGATAAGCAGAGGGGTCATATAGAAAGATTGTTGCGATAAGAAAAAAGGGCCAACTCATAGATATTTAGACTGCAAATACTATGGAAATAGAATGTTTTAAGAGTTATATAGACAGATTCAAAAGATAAACAATATATAGAATGTTTTCTTAGTAGATATAGTCGACGGATGAATCGTTTGCAGAGGTGTACGGTAGAATTTAGATGGAGCGCGGAAATCCAAAGAATATGTACAAGGAACCGATATAATTTTGCGCTCGCATTATAATAAATAGACCTTTACTGCTAGCGATTCGTCCGCCGACTATATAATTGCAACTCTTCTGTTATTTAGTTACTGTTTTAGAATACTTAGGCAACTTTTGTGGTAACAAATCCGCTTTCTTTAATGACAGAGAAATTCAAAATGAAAGAAATCACTCCACTTACTAGTTTATAACTGCAGAAAGCTAACAATTATTGGTTTACAGGATTTTAAAAAGACGCGATGTTATAAAAACTGTCTGGAGAGAAAAGCTTTTGTTTGAACAGTTGCAAATGAGCATTTCAAATGATTCAAAAATGAGAATCTACTTCATAACTTAACTTTTTAACTTATTAAAATGAAATAAGAGTGGTTGTTAGATGGATAGATGGCTAGTTAGGCTCGGTAGGGGCCGACACTGGTCTTCCCATGCCTCTGGCCTTCTTTTATATACAAGCACTATAGATAAGAATGCTACATTATATTCAGAAACAGAGAAAAAAAGATAATCAACAGTTTTTATAGAATGCAACGTTGCAGAAAATAACGACTCTAAAGGAACGTGTGGCGCTAAACGCAGGGTTCACAGTTTGCGGAATTAGCGAACGGCGTTTGAAACAAATAGAAAAACGGACAAAGGTCACGGAAATAGGTGTGCAAATGTACAAAGTACAGGGTTTCTAAATTTTGGAAAAGGATTGCTTGAACATTTGTGGTTTTATATGATTTCTTAGTAAGAAATTATGCTGTTTCATCGATTCGAGAGGCTTTATAGAATTCACTGTGAAAATAATATATGACTAAACGCTTCGTACTAAATGTCACCGAACTAAATTGTATATATTTATTTATGCACATTCACCGTTTTATGACTGTATAAATTATATTCTTTCAATACAATTGTTTAATAAAAGCTTCTTTGTATAGTCTATACATTAGTATTACTGATAATGTTTATAATGGGAGCAGAGTTTCTATTAATAATATATCGTAAAAAGATAGCTCCAGTATTGCAATGAAACACATTTTCCAAATGATTTGAATAATACCATTCGATTCTTCGCAGACACTTTGAACCATTAGAGTCGAGCCACCTAACGTTCACCCTCTTTTTCTACACCCCACCGCCGCGGTTGTAACACCGCGCTAAACTAGTTTTTACCACCCCAGACAAAAAGTGAAACCGCGAGAGGACATGTTCCGCGAGAATTGACCCTATAATTAGTATGGGGAACACGTTTTTGAGTCTTTTGAATACTTATTTAGTTGATGCACAGAAATTTGTGAAGAACTTTGCGTATACATCGATGAAATGAATTTTCGTAGCTCTCGCGACAGAGAATATTGAAACAGGCCTGTAACTCATTTCAAGTTTCTGTCATAACAGAGCTGATTATACGGCCGGCCCGGCCCGGACTTCAACAATTTCAGGCCGGACCGGATAAGCGGTAAATCCGACGGACCGGCTCGGCCCGGCCTGACCTCTAAAATTTTAGGCCCGGCCGGTATCCAGCTCTGTGTCATAGAATTATTTTTCAGCATTCGTATATAGTTTCCAGTTACATCATCGCTACAAATTCCTCTTTCTTCCAAACCTTCTCTTCTTCAGAAACAACTTCTTTTGTTAGAAATGCATTAATTTCTTTCCTCTAAGCTCTATTTTTCGTATTTTCACAAAATTTGAGGCGTGAAATTGTTGATACAAAAGTTGTTTTTCCTTTATTGCAGCTGAGAAAACTTGTGGATTGTTCCCGTAGGAATAGATATAAAATTGATTTCAGAGAAAAACAAAATTTGTTATTCAGGGTGGTTTATTAAGGGGGTTGTTGGAGCTGAAATTACTTTATATAATCAATGTGGAAAGGTATAGGCGCGGACAAACGATATACAAGTTAAAGGTCAAAGTTCTCAATTTAAAATTTGCAGTTCGTACCGTATACCCTTGCATATGCCTTGGCCGCCGACTATAATATTTTACGGAGAACAGTTCAACGTTACAGATAATAGTAAAGATGATGAAGAAATTACAATTAATCACATATCATATGAGATTTGTATGTGCTGGGTGATCATGTTCTTGTATTCAGCCGGTTCACTTCTTGCCATTGTAGCCCAGGTGTTGCCGATTCTTCCAGAATTTTTGGTGAGCTTAGCCCCACTGCAGTCTTCTTTTTGTTATGGACTATACACTTTGTGAACTCAATGCTATACTACTGTATGTATAAACCGCAATGTTTACAACGCAGTATTATGTTGAACAACGGTATTATATAAAAATGAATGAAGAATAGGTGTATTAATAAAGTACATTATTTTTAGTCTAACACGGGTTCTCATCTGGATACTCGCTGGTAACCAATCTCTTAATGAATACCATTTAACAAATTATCTCCAGTAAACGCAGGGTGGTCTTCTTTGTAAACCATTAATATGTTTTGTTTGGTAGTATCTATAATTGTTGCCTATTGTCCCGTCAATAACCGTTCCATATGGTCTGATTTATTTAGCTAGCATGGCTTCTATATGTTCTTAGAAGACAGCAAACTACTGTCAATATGCCACGTTCTTTACTGATTTTATCAATAATGGGGGGTTAGAGGGATCAAAATACACTAGGAAGCATAGAATGATTCACAAAAGATAGAATATATATCTTCAAACTATTAATTCCCTTTAATTTTCGAAGAATTTCATAGTTATAATATAGCTTATCCCAAAAAACAATTCAAATTCATGGTTAAGGCCAGCAGACTGAAACACATTAACATGAACAGTTTCCACTTGAATGTTATAGTCCTATTCAAGAATAATAATAGAGTGTTAAAAAGAATCTCGCTGAAAATAACTCTGAAAGTATTCGAAAACCGAATATATACGCAACATTTCCTTAACATACGCAAGTAACACTCCATTATTCCCCATGAAACAAACTATATCAAGAAAATTAATTTTAGCGCTCATAATACACTACTACTCCAACAGATTATAAATCAAACTAACATAGTTGATCCGTAAAGTCTCATGGAGAAATTCCGGAGGCGCCATGATAAAGCATGTTGCGTTATTGTAGAGACCGACAAACACTATTAATTTCTGAGCAATACTAGTCCGGCAAGGTGCAGTTTATTCATATATTGGCCCACGTACCATTCCAGTGTCAGGATAGGTTTTTTGTATATCGTATCTTCCAGTAAGTTCTATTTTTGCAGTATTCGGACGGCAGAATCTGGAGCCCAGACGAGCTACCTGACCAGCTTATTATGGGCAAAACTGGATTTACAACTTGAAGCAGAGCTAATTTATTTATGCTATTAAAGAACGAGTTAAATTAAAAAAGGTTTTTTTCGGAAGTTTGCATATAGAACATTGATAATGTAGCTTGGGCCACGCGTTTGTTTCAATCAAAATCTGCTTATCTATTGTGGTCGTTGTCCCTTCTACGAAACCACAGAAAAAGGCATTGAATAACAAATGTTGCGAGAGAAACTTTGCTATTTTGTTCGATGAACCGACAATATTAACAAAAAAGACTCAGCAATTAGTTGGACCGGCCAGTCTTGAAAGTGTTTGACAGCGGTCCGACCGGTACAACTCTGATATAAAGAAATATTAGGATTACGTTTAATGGCTGCTTTACATAAAAGGAAAACTGCTGTTTTAAGACTATGCTTGATAAATAATCAATTCTTGGATGTAACTACGAACAGATTTATTGGGCTTGATCTGTTTTTGCACCTCTGCAATCAGTGATCTAGAAAATAGGAGATTTGGATAGACAACCTATTCCAGCTCTGGTGTGTAGGAGTTTCCGCCCAAGTGATGGGATCTCGGGTAGCTCGAATGAAGGTGTATTGAAGTGGCTTGCCAAGGGAGATTTTTTTCCTAAGAAAATCACTTTTCCGCAGCGGTATTTACGGGCCGGCGGCGGCTGTATTTATTATCGAGTAGCTCATATCTACCCTTGGAATCTCTAGCACTGCGTTTCAGCACAAATATATACAGAGCACGATCTATTATTGTACTCCCAAACCGGATAACTGGTAATCTTTACTGTTCTGTTTTGCTAATTAAATGTTTCTAGCTTTTCTTATCTATCATGTTTATTTGTTAGAATATTCCATGGCACTAACGTTTAATGGTTTTCTACAAGCTTATCTTTATTACCACCTATTACCCTAAGAATGTTATATTTACCGAATAACATGTGCTTAAGAGTCTTATTTTATGAGTTAGCGTGATGAAAATAATAAAAGTAAAGAATAGTTTTTGGTGAATTTCATAACGGATCAAATTGTCGAAAGGGTATAGTCAGCGCCAAAAGTAATAATGGAGTGTAAAGAATTCAACATCGTCTGAGCGCTTTTTGCGAGCACCGCGCCAGCATCTGGCGGCTGCTCTCCGTTCAATATTGTACTTTTCAAGTACGCGCGTGTAATTTGCTTGCAGGTGCGGTGTCAAAATTCCTATAAATACGCAAGTAACACTCCATTATTACTCTCGGCGCTGACTATATAAGGAAGGTTATTCAAGAGTAAAGGGCTATCTTTATCAAAAGTATTAGCAAACTTTAAAAGGAAAGGTGTTACGAGATAGACCTTTAAGTTCTTTTAATACGACCTCGTTATTTTGAATTTGACTATAGCAAGCCCTTTTTTTGGAGGTTGATTCGGTAGAATCATACTTTGATACATATCATTCCTATTTATATAGGTTCGAATATATTTTGATACAAATGTGAATTTAATAATAATATGAATGTTAGCAACACTACATACTAATTGTAGCTTTATCCGGACTCGGCTCCGATCCCTGAACTGACCAGCCCTTCTTCTTGACTTGAAGAACTACAACAACAGAAGACCATAACAAAAATTTGTTATATAATTTCTATTTTCTATAAATTAACATCAATCATGAAGTCTTTATTGCACTCGAGTTGCCACTTCTTGGCCTTAAATGCAGGGTAAACAGTTCGTCCACAGGAACAAATGCGTTCTGTTGCTCTAATGTCATCCGTCGACTTCTCTCACGATCACGTCGAGTCTTCAGAATCCTGAAAAAAGCAAAAATAAGGCTACAGCTACTTGTATATTTGTGAAGATGCAATAGTTTCGTTGGGGTTGCATGGTTCACAGTAATGTTTATTTTTTCCAGGATCATACGCTAGAAGCCTGTGGCCGTAGTATAGAAACATCTGGGTGGGTGCCCTGGCAGTTTTTGGCTGCCCGAGCAGTTGAGAATTGTTGGCCGGGCAGGCTTAAATCTGCCCGGGCACCCACCCGGGCGTTTCTATACTACGGGCACTGGCTTTTAATACAGATTATATTCAACAAGGAAACACTCATCAGAAGTTTGGATACTTTACGGTCTTAAGTTGTACTATAGAGGGTTCAGCCCGACTGAAATTTTCATCTTGACAATTCGGGTAAATTCTATCAGTAAATATGTTAAGTTACCTGAGTACGATTGGCATCAATGCTCCATAAATGGTAGTCCATGCAAAGTATTCGCCATAAATGACTATGCTAGCATCTACAACTAACGGCATAAACTATAAATAAAAACAAATATAAAATCAATTATAGACAGTTACTATAGTCTATTTTAAAACATAGACTGCAAGCGCCGTTTGTAGTTAACGGACCGCTATAACGGGCCTTATAAGGGGAAAAGCAGTTTTGTCTAAGTAAAATTGCACTTTTGAATGGGAAGCCCGTGATAGCGGCAAGTTAACTACAAACGGCACTTGTAGTCTAGGTTTTGAAACAGACTATATATGTTATAGAAAACAGACCAATCTTTTACAATAAATATCTCTATTCCCTTTAATCATTGCGAAATTAATGGTTCCAAGCCTATTTTACCCGCAATCCTTTCCAGCAGTGGTGTGCGGGATCCATCCCGAATCCCGGATCCCGACCTTTTTTTGACCTAAATCTTTTCCTCCCGAATCGCGGGAAAATTTTTCCCAATCCCGAATCCCGTATTCATACACCTTTTTTTCGTCACGTCTTTGGCAAAACTCACTATATTAAGCGTTCCGAGGCCCCAAAAGTTGACCAAAAATATGATAAAATGAAGATAGAAGATAGGTAAAAGTGCAATAGATATATTTTTATTCTCAGTCTTCTGGTAGTTCTCTGCGAGACCAATACGGTATCTACCGAAGAGGCCGCGTTTGTTACGATAATAAACAAAGTGGAATATAAGAATAGCAGCCATTTCAATACCCGTATGTAGGTAAATGTAGAACTGTAAACAACAATGATTCAACTTTAAAAATAACACTTTCAATCGTTTTATTTAGATTTAGGGCACAAATATGATCTAAGTCGAAACCTAGAAATAATTAAATGTAAGTTCTTTTAACTATAGTCTGTGCAGAGAGCTAGGTTTACAAGCAGTATCCTGGAGCCGGGCTGGCGAGAAAGTTTTGGCTGTCGGCCCGGCCCGGCCCTGTCCTGGAGAGAAGCGGTGTCAAATAAAAATGAATGCATTTCTGATGAAAAGCCCGACTGCTCAAAGGATACTAAGCTGGAAACGCAGATCTTTATATAGACTGTAAATTAAGTCTGTGAAGATTTGATGTAAACAAAGGGTTTGCGTCAGAAACTGAGCTAACAAGTGGGTAATTGTTACCGTTTGAATATCGTGTACTCCTTCTGGGAAGAGTGAAAATGCCTCTATTCTTCCTTGCCAATTCTCAATTGGATACCACAGCATGTAATATAGCAGAGCCTCCACAACTATCTAAAAAATGAGACTTCTAAGGGCCGAATCAGTGAAGGCAGAATCTATAACTACATAAACCAAAGCGATGTATACAAAACATGAACATTTCGAATTGAAAGTTGTTATTTGAACAATTTTATTTTGAAACCAGTTATTCAAACAATTTACATTAAAGTAACGATGTTCCCAATTGGTAAGACAACTTACAATCAACAAAATGTTGAATATGATGGAAAAAGTTGGAGAGCGGACTTTTCCATAAGTAGACAGGTTGTACGAAGCATAAAGACGCTCTACAGCCAAAGAGAAGAATACCCAAACCTAAATAGAGGTTTTATTATAATTAGCTTATTTTAAGTATGCTACAAACATTATTAGATTTTATTATTCCTTGCAGAGCTAGTTATCAGGCAGGCCCGGCCGGGCCGGTAACCAGCTCAGATTCCTTGGGTTGTCCGGGCTCACTTAGTTTGGAGAGGCTTTGGCCAAGAAGCTGCCATTTATTGAATCTTGTTTGTTCATTTTATTTGTTTTTCAATAATACCTGAGTAGAATCAAAGGTTACAATAAGCATAAGTCCGTGGAAAGAAGTTCTTTTGCTATACATAGAGCTACAAGCATTCGGATAATATAAAGGAACAAGGAACAACCTGTAATATCTTATTGTTCTAAGGAGTCCTTTTTTGAATTATTTAATATTATTTCTCCGAAAGTCCTTCTACATTCAGAATCAGACCCCGGAGCACTAGTTCTCCATTTAGTCGAATCTTCACCTGGCTCTTTTTCTGACGCTAAAGTTTTCTGCCAGTTCAAACTTCATTCCCCGTTTTTTGTGCTGTTTCACGTTGTTAATGAGAATGTAGCAGGTGGGAGAGGGTTTAGAAAGTTCAAAACGTGATTACAAATGACATCAAAAGTATCTTTTGAACTGTCAAGATAAATCTAGTGAGTACAACCAAGGCGGGGAAAGACGGGCCGGACCCTAGCCGGCCTGGCCGGGGCCGACAATTTAATTTTTTCGGCCTTTTCACAGCCGTGCAGTACAATTACATATTGTTTTAGTTACTTTGGAGACTTCGTTCTGGACATTCTACTCTTCCTGATTCCTTGTTTTTGTCCCCAAAACTAAATGTGAGAAATGATCCGGTTCTGCTTACTAACAAAATATTCCAGAATAAGTTTTCAATACTTTTCTGCAGGGCTGGGACTTTCACCCCGGCCGGTCCGGGCGGGGGCCGAAAATTTGGAAAGTCGGCCCTTGCAGGGATAATTTTTATAAAAAAATCGACTGATTTAGGTGAATATTTTAATAAATAGTATGAAAAAACATCAATAGGTAAATCTTACTGCATTTTTTATTGTTATTACCAGAAAATAGAACTGAAATCTAACTTTTTTGAAGAATATCCACTAAAAATATAAGCTAGACTAGGGCCGGCCAGGGCCGGGGCCGACTTTTTGGGATATCGGCCCGGGCCGAAAATTTGAGCAACGGGGGGCGTCCTTTTCCCAGCCCTGCTTTTCTGGTTAAATTAATTGATTTATATATATATAGTCTGATTCACAACGAATAATGGAGTTTAGAAAATTATTTAAAAGGCAAACGCAATTTTGTATTTTCTTTATTTTTATTTTCTTTTCTACCATTATTTTCTACATTCCATTATTCGTTTTGAATCCCACTATAGCTCTCGCTTCACTAACCTAATACAGTCTAATGTATAAGATATTCCATAACCCAATGAAGATAGAAATAGTGATAACATACTCAGTTGGTACAATAGTTTAGCATTAGGATGTACAAGCCATTTATAACCCTGCTAACAAGAAACATTTTAGATAAATAGTTAGCTATGCTAGTTCATATTTATGCTAAACTACAGTTAGACTAAATTATAAGGATATACATTATTGGTAACACCTGGCAGGAATGAGAGTTTCACAGGGTAGGCTTTCTGGATCCGGAAAACACATTTTTTCCGAACAGCCCTGTTGAGAGCTACAGTTAGTGTCAGGGCTAGTGTTTTGGGCGGTCCTCACTAGCCAATTCGAACAAGGACCCGTTTCTTTGATATAGTCTGTAACAAGGAAAAGGCTGCAAGGTGCGGTGTTAAACGAGGGCTTTCGAAATTACGTATTTGGGTTTTATGAAATAAAGCCATCGCAAAAAGGTGCTACGATATTTTTCTAGTAACAAGCAATACATTGCGTCCTAATCATACCAAGAACATCTACTTTCGACGAAAATTGAGCAATTTCTGAAAGCCTATATAACACCGCACTTGCAGCGTTTTTCTTGTACAGACTATATAACTTCATCACCAAGTTTTTCTTGTACAGACTATATAACTTCATCATAAAAAGTAAATTCCAATTATCCCACTCTCATAAAAGACTATATATTTCTACAAGCAATTTAGTTTTAAGTAGATCCTTTCCTTTTTCGAGTAAATACATAATTTATACTTTCGTCTGCCCCCATCGTCGTATATTAACCGAGCTACCGCGAGCTATAATCTACTAATTTAATGACTGCGTAGAATGACCTGTGTACTGAAAAAGCTAATAACTTCCTTGTTATTTCCTGGCCCAGAATTATAATTTATCTATAATTATTCATTTTATTTGACCCAATAGTATAGTGAGCGGATTTGTAGTTTAGATATGAACGATTAGGCCATCGAAGCCAATAAATTACGGTTAATCGAATAAAATATTTTCTACATCAAGTTATAAAGTGGATTAACCCGGCTCGCAATTTATGCCTTCCGATGATAAAAAATGCCAACACGGACAAAGTACCGATGTATCGTCCGTTTTATGATGTGCAAATTTGGAATCGCGCAGTTTGAAGAGACTTTTATTTAAAGAAACTAGAGAAACCGAAGGTTAGAACAATTGTTTTCTGCAAGATTGTGCTTTCTGTTAACTCGCTTTTTGAAAAAAGTTGAACAAGCAGCAGTATTTCTTCCTTGTATAAGGCGCTTTGCCCGTTTTCAAATAATAGCTCTTCACGATCTTTCTATTAACAAACAACACCCATTTGTCATCCATCACTCGGAGTTTGGGAACAGGCATGAACCTTATTCTAACAATAACCTAGTAAAGTCAATCAATAAACTTACTAAGCTTGACCAACTCCATGAAATAGATATAACTGCCAGTATACAAGTAATAAGTTTAAATATACATATACATTTATAGGCGGGACTGTCTAGAAGGTAGCTCATGCCGGAACAATTATCATCCACCATCTCCTCTGTGTTTAGAGGATCAAAATCCATTATATCTGCAAGAAAAAGTCAAATAGACGAAATAAAAAGATATAAAAACAATAAAATCTTCAGTGTATGATAATTATGATGTATCTTCTAAATAATGAGCATAGTTGTTGGAGCAGCGGTCTCTGAATCCGCAAGGATCTTAGGCTGTGGGTTGGACTCCCCGTAGCTGCAGAAGGCTTGGAAAACCAGCAGCTTACTTAGCACAAGTTACGTGCCACCGTTAAAAGGTTAGAACGAAGCCGTCTCTGCTTGGAAGATTCTGGAATAAATGGCCGAAAGCCTACGCCAAAGAAATCAACTATTCTTATGATACAAGTTATTCAGGAAATGAACCCTTTGTAAAAGACAAACATAAAGCAAGGCGGTATGATATTAGCTTAGCTTTAGTAAATACGTATTCTTTATTATAAAGTTTGTTGATAACTTTGCGAACTTCGGCAAGTTGTTTACAAGTTAGGAAAAAGCAATAAGTTTTGACATTAGCACTAAGAATCTAATTTACGTAATGCTAAAAAAAGAATATTTGATCAGCAGCAATATATAGACGGCCGTAGAGCGAAAAGTGTTAGAAGATTTCAAAAACATTATAATTATTTTCAATTGAAATCTTCTATTCTATGTATGGGAGAGTATCAAATTAGTGTTTATAAGCTCGATAAATAAGCTAATGGATCCGTGAGGAGGAACGGTTGTGGATTCGATCCCTCCCCCCGTCCCAAGACCGTGGGATGTATGTTTGAATGTTCTCTTATGATTTATGATTAACAAGAACACCAGTCGTGTGATATACATTGATATACGGAATAAAAACTTTGTTTAAAAGCTCGATAAAGCTTGTTAAGCTCATCAGCATATTATATAAAACCCAAATGATATAGTAGACAAAAGTTTGCATTCTTGTAGTCAATCTACAATTTAAATGCTATAAAAAGATTAATAGAGCTTAATAGATATGGGTGCAAACCCTATACATATGTTAAAGTAAGCTTGCTATACATAGTCATTCCAATAGTTCGTCTAAGTGGGGTATATACCGTATACTACATACATAGTTCTCTGTAGTTTCAAATTAAATAAAAACTAATTTCCCATGCTTAAGAGTACATTATTACGGCAGTCTGGAAGATTGCGTTGGAAGCATATTGCAGCCCACAAGCGTGATGAAAAAAAAAGGCTTTTTAATAGTGGAATCACGCTCATATCAATTCTGATTTCCAACAAAATCAACTAAACCCACAAGCACGGAATTTAAAGTAGCGATATTTGTCTGTTTAAGCCATTAGAGACAGACGATGTCTGTACTGGTCGGTATGTACGGACCTATATCTTTGTAAATTGGCTCGGAAGAAATTTGTTTTTCGTTGAATGGGAAATAACTATACTTTTGTAATGGATTCGCGCAAGTCCTCGAATACGCAAAGAACAATCTAAGAAGATATAGTCTATAACAAACAAAAGACCTCCGAGCGCGGTGGAATACGTATGCTTTCGCAATTGCGTATTTGTCTTTTTCTGGAATAAAACTAGTACAATAATATTTTTCTGACATCAAACAAAAAATTTCGCATCCAACCGTATAATGGAAGTTTAATTTTGCCACAGAACGAGTGATTTTTGAAACCTTAAACTACACCGCGCACTACAGTCTTCTTTTTGTTATGGACTATATTAAGGAAGTGATAAACAGAGTTATAGGCATAACTACATTAGGCAAGCCTCGTGGAACTGTACTGTATTAGTATTGAATATTTGCTAGATTGTTCTTGGAGCAAATCTATTTTGTTAACATTATTACCCAAATTGCTTTAATTTTTAGCAGAGAACGTGATTATTCCCAAATTAGAACCGAATATAACGGAGGAAAACACAAAAACACAACAAAGTTGAAGGAGTTACGGATGCGGTCCGAAAGAATTTGTCCTAAATAGGGACTATCTATCAGGGAAACTCTATTTTTCAAAAAAAGACGATAAATTCACTGCTGTGTGGCTGCTACGAATTTCCCCGCAGTAAAGCCCCTTGCTTAGCATGAGGAGGAGGGCCCCTGCGGGGGGGGGGGGCAGGAACAATAAAAATAAACAATGAAAAGAACATTTTTTGTAAAATGGAGTTTGCCTGATAGATGGCACAAAATAGTGGCGATGATGGTTCGCCTCACTTAGAAGCGGTGCCGCTCATTCTTATGTAACAAAGCTGCTCGCTTAGTTTCGTGCACCCGCAGACTGAATGTTAGAAAAGAGCCGTCTCTGCTCAGAAGATTCCGGAATGAATATCCGAAACCCTATCTCGAAGAAATCTACTATTATTGTATGATACGATTGATACAGGAAATAAAATACTTTTAAATACTTTTAAATACTGTTGCTGTGCGGGATGCTGCGTTGGTAACATACTTCCTGATACCGACTATGACGGTGTTAATTCGGAACGGAAAGCTTTTCAGTGCATAACCAATCTAGACCTAATTTCCGGTAATTTCGCAATAATTTCGCGATATTGGGTTCAGTAAAACTGATGACCTTTCCTAGTACAAACATATGGAATAATTGCAGACTGTTTGAGTGTAATGACCTTTCTGCAACTACATATTAATACAGAATTTTGTAAAATTAATCAAAAAGGTAGGTTAGCTTAGTCTTCAAATGTATTTGCGTAGTTGAAACTTTGTTTAGTGGATTTCTTGGTTAGAGCAGCGGTATCTGAATCCGCGAGGATCTGAGGCTGTGGGTTCGACTCCCCGTAGCTGCAGAAGGCTTGGGACACCAGCAGCTTATTTATCCCATGTTTCGTGCACCCGAAGACTGAATGTTAGAAAGGAGCCGTCTTTGCTCAGAAGATTCCGCAATAAATGGCCGAAACCCTGCGCCGAAGAAATCTACTATTATTGTGATACGAGTGATACAGGAAATAAAATACTTTAAAATACTTTTTGTTAGTGGATTTGAAGAGTTTGGTTTCAGATAAAACATTCTCTTTAAAAGTTGTTATTGATAAATGTTAACAAAGTTTCTATAATATCTATCCCATAATTCTATCCAAAGAGTAACAAGTTTTAAAATAGTAAATAGGGTTGTTTAACAAAATGAATAGAAAACCGGTATAGGAATGAAGTTTTGACGCGTTTGGTTTCGGTCATCGATCGGTATATTCCGCCGGCTATCGAATATCCCTGGACACCGGCTTGATTTTTAAACTCGCATTAACAAAAGTATTGCTACAGGTCAGTAAAAATTCTGCGGAATTTGAGTTGTGATTGCCGAGCAAAGCTATAGTCGGCGGACAAACGATATGAAATTGAAAGGTCTGATTGCTCTATTTAAAACGAGCAAAATAGTTATATTCACAAATATAAATTAAATGTTTCTGAAAAATAGGTTAGATGTGGGGTTATTGTACATTACATCATTGACTAGTGTGCGTTTTCGCGCGCCATTGCCCGGCTGCGCTCCAATAAAATCTGCAGTTCGCACCGTATAGCCTTGCTCAAGGCTTGGCAGCCGACTATGCTTATTTTGTTTATCATATTTGAAAAACTGAGTATCACTAAACTTAAAAATGGAGAATGATATCACATAATTTGAAAGTATCCAACCTATATGACTAAAACATGTCATTATAATTGTTTACAAGGTACCAAAACAAAAAAAATATATAAAGAAAGTTGTTAATACCTTTTAGTAGGCAATAAACTTGTCTCACGAGGGTTAAAATAAAAATTTGAATGTGTTTTCCGCCCGGTAAAAGCGGACAATAATAAATATAAAGGTGCCTTTTAATAGTATTAGTTAAACTGAACCACGTCGTTAGCCACACCTGGTATACTGATTATTTACGGAAAAGAACCGCCGTAAAATGTGTTTATGATCATTGGAAAAAAGAAGGGTCTAGATTAAACCGAAGTGGGGGTCAGCTAGAATCCATAACAACAAAAGACAGCTGAGCGCGGGCTTCCGTATACGAAGGCTTCCGCAATTGCGTATTTGTCTTTTTCTGGACATGATATAAATAAAACTAGTACAATAATATTTTACTGGCAACAAACAAAAAATTGCGCTTCAAACCATATAATGATTTTCCAATTTTGCCACAGAACGAGCGATTTTCCAAACCCTACACAACACCGCGCATTGCAGTCTTCTTTTTGTAATGGACTATATCTAAAGTACTGGTTCCCAGCGGCGGCCCACAAAACCGTGGTGACATTAATAGGAAAAATTAAAAGGGCAGGTGAATTAGTTTGGGTCGGCACATTTTTGTAGCTAAGAAAAGGCGCACAGTCTACTAATTATCATTTCTTTTTTATATAACACCTCTTAACCCGTGATACTACGCTGGAAACCTATATCTTGCTACAGAACATAGTTGAGAGTAATCCTTAGTTCCGGCTCCTCAGACTAAATACATAAAAAGACAAGATCTTAGAACTAACAGCTGTGCCGCCAAAATCTGTTTTGTATTCATGGATAAACTTCCGTGAGAACTGGTCTCTTTAAGAACATTCGGAAAACATCAAAGAAGCAGCGACAGTGCCTGGGAAGGCCACAGCTCTACTGACAAATATCCGGCGACAAACATTACAATCAAAAATCGTATGTTTTGTTATAGTCTGCTACAAAATCTAGACTACATTGCGCTGTTCGTACTTAATGCGCGGTTTTGCATACATTTGCTTTTAAATGAATGTCCATCGGCAAATCGACTTGTAGTTGATCCAGCGTCATAATGAACTGCATCATTTACTAAAAGGAAATATGCCAAAATATAAATAAGTTTAAAATATAGTCTGTCTTCTATGTCTTAATTGATCGCAAGGCAATTTTGAACATAGTGAATTACAATTGAATAGTGAAGTGAATAGTGAACATTGAATATAGAATTACATGTTTTATTTGCATGTTTTATATAATTGTATAATCACAACTCTCGATTCTATCATAAATTTAAATGCAAAGCGACTGTTAGCCTTAAAAACGCATTGCAGCCTCAACGATTAATTAATTTAATTTACGCGCCCGCCGCAGCCCATCTCTGCAACGGCGAACGGACGGTAGGTTTAGTTATGGTAAGATCTTTCTCGAATAATGCAGTTTCAAAGAAAGCTACTCTGAATGGGTAAATCAGAACCTCTTTAAAACTAAATTTTACAACACCGCGCATCTAGTAAGGTCGGCGCGATGTAGTATAGGTTTTGAATACTAACTATTAAATATAATGATAAGTTATCATTATATTTAATAGTTAGTATCATTGATAACAATATAATAAGATAGAAATGATATAGACAAATTGTATTATTTTCCATCTCATTATATTGCAGGTGGAAATTATGTTTTAACAACAAATTACGTGTTCAAATGGAGAAAAACAAAAACAAAACATAATCTTTCTTTGGTAAGGATAAAGCATTGTCTGTGGTGAAAATATAGACGATTTTCGAGTCGGTTTTGAATTATTGCAAAATAACTCCTAATCTCTTAATGTATAGTCAGTCCACTCAAGACCTTGTTTTACAGCTCGGTATCGCAAGCGGGGCGCAGTGTTAAAAAAATGAATGTAAAATCGGTCGACGTGGTACGTTTTCTCCGAAAGTACCTTCATTTTTTATAACACACCGAGCTGTAAACCTAGGTCTTGAGATGGACTATTGTTGGGATTCGATCCGGGCATTCGTGGTTTTCTCCATTAAAACAAGTTCTTAGCCTGTTGAAGCATATTATCTGTTCCGTAACAAATTATATCAATCAAGATCAAGAAGCTGGAACAATTCAAATCCGGATGTTAAAAAAGAACCTTTTGACAAGAATTTAGTTAAACCATTAATTTGGGACTAGTAGCCCTTACCCAAATGGCAGACTTAGTGAATATGTTGCGGATTTACAGTCTTGATATTAAGTTATTAAATGGGTTCGGCCCTTTCGCAAAATGTTCAGCCCCAGTAGCCCGTAGTATAGAAACGCCCGGGTGGGTGCCCGGACAATTTTTTGCCTGCCCGGGCAACAATTCTCAACTTCTCGGGCAGCCAAAAACTGCTGGGCACCCACCCGGGCCTTTCAATACCAAGGCCACAGCTAATGGCAAACCAGAACAGAATTACCGACTACATTAGCCCTCCCATTCTAATTTTGAAATATTCTGACTTCTTTGAATACGACGGAATGCTACTAAAAGAATGAGGGTCTATATATAGATTACAGTATGAAACTTTGTTTAGTGGATTTCTTGGTTAGAGCAGCGGTATCTGAATCCGCGAGGATCTGAGGCTGTGGGTTCGACTCCCCGTAGCTGCAGAAGGCTTGGGACACCAGCAGCTTATTTATCCCATGTTTCGTGCACCCGAAGACTGAATGTTAGAAAGGAGCCGTCTTTGCTCAGAAGAT